>CM031239.1:534819918-534987945 GCA_018340775.1 Taxus wallichiana var. yunnanensis
GACGACAATCATTCTAAGGAGGAAGGCGTCTTGAAAACATCCACAAGAATACACATCATCTCGCCATATACCTTTTTACTCCCTCCAAAGAGGGGCACCTATATCAATTTTTTATTAATTGACAACTACTCAAAAATAATTAAATTTTGAGTAGACACTCAAGGAAATCACCTTTCCATAATATTTATGGGACACGTCTGCGAGGATTTATGAAGCTATAAGAGTTACCACGAGCAAAAGGGAGAATCACAGGAACTAAAGGTCAGTATAGTACATGAATTAAGTGCATTTACTTTACAAGTAGCTACGATGAAGAGAGTAATGTGCAATACAAGTAACATGAAAAGTTTAGAGACACTTGGAGTTTGAGGTCGAGACTTCCATTACAGATAAGAACCCAATTAATACTTACACATCAACACACTAATTGTTGTTCACACGCAGTTTTATGGAGTTTTCATTTGTACCAATCAAAATGGAAGATGTGGATCGGGGTGAAGGGTCTTTTTAATCGAAGTTTGAAATTGATTTTGAGATGATCTTGCGTGGTCAGCAGCTATTTGATTTGATATTCACATTTATTTTTTACCTTCATGTTTTTAAAAAATTGGTTTTTTAACGGATGAATTTGAATCTTGACAAGATGGTATGGTTTTATTGTCTAGGTACGCATTAAATTTTGGATATGAAAATTTTGGTCATTAACAAGCAATGTGGAATATGGAAAGAGATGTACTTATACTAGTGAGATGTGGATCGGGGTGAAGGGTCTTTTTAATCGAAGTTTGAAATTGATTTTGAGATGATCTTGTGGGCTGCACTATTTGATTTGATATTCACATTTATTTTTACCTTCATGTTTTTAAAAAATTGGTTTTTTTAACGGATGAATTTGAATCTTGACAAGATGGTATGGTTTTATTGTTAGGTACGCATTAAATTTTGGATATGAAAATTTTGGTTGTTGAACAAGCAATGTTGGAATATGGAAAGAGATGTACTTATACTAGTGAGATGTTAACCCAATTCACAAATGGTTTATAAATAAATAATTTTTAAACTTCAAAATTCAAAATTTTGGCTTTCATTCCATCAATTATAGGATATTTCTAATGCAAAATATTGTTCAAGTATTGGGAAGTGTTCACATACGGGATCTTCTCCCTATGTCATAGAGCTACCATAAGGGATAGGCAAGTAATGCATTGAATTTCATATTGGGAAAAGGGATACCATTTGTATTATGAGGCATTTTGAGCATTGCTAAATCGAGTTGAGTTTGGTACTATAGAAGCTTTTCAAATTTTGTAAGCTTGGGATATATCATAATATTGAGAATTCTTATAGATTCTTACACAAATATTGGCATCAAGTGTTATGCCATTATGCCCTCTCACCTTGGTCTTTATCAAGGTCATTTAGCATAAATATGTCATCTCACCTTAAACTCATATATAGTTTGGGCATTGATCCTTAGGTGCAATTGGAATTAAACCAAACCTTAGTTGATTAAGGGTTAAATTATGGGTGGAAATTTTTCATAACTCTTAGCAAATGCAATTGTATTTTAAAATAAGTTGACTTAAGAGAAGTGTAGAAACAAAAAAAATGGTCTTGTTAACCCTTATGCCTAGTTTCCCTTTGTACCCTAGTGAGTGGCCCAAAACCAAACAAAGGTAGTAGGTGATATTCCTTAAATTGATCTCATGGTGGGATTTAAATGACACAAGTGGATGTCTTTGTTGCAACATGTGTTTAATACTGCAATGTATAAGAGAAAAGAAATGGGATGTCTCGTGTTAGGTTACACTCCTTGTAGTAGCGAATCCATTAGTGAAAATTATGTGTTATTTTGTTTACAATTGTTATAAAACAATGTCAATAATGAGACCATAGTGTGATGTAAGAGTAAAACATATAAGAGTAAAACAAGTTTTGAGTTTAGAAATAATGTCACTCTTGAAGTCCTTGTAACTCAATTAGACATTTTCATGTGTTAAAAAGAGTATGAATTCCCTTGGTGAGATCAAACTTCGAGAAAAAAATATATATATAAATCTAAATAATATTTGATGTGGAAATGTTGAATGGATTCAACAAGTTATTGAACTATATAAACTATGATAGGGAAATAAAGTTACCGTGATCAAGAATTTTTATGGGAACAAGTATCTTAAATCTAAATATCCCTTAAATCCTAAGATTTCTTCCTTGACATCACGTCAAATTCACTTGTGTAGCAAGGGTAAAATTTAAACATTCAATAAACGTTTGAGAAGCATATTCTTACAATAAGAATGAGAGAATTAAGAACTTTGTATGCAATTTGAAATATGCCAATTAATTATGTAAGTTATGGAGATTTTCATAAGAGATAAAGAGCCAACTTAAATGGTTGAACTGTAAGTTGAATGTGAAATGAATTTAAGAATTTGTAGGTGGAAAAAGGATAAAATTATCCTTCCACGATAATATTATTGGAATATTAATCGTAACTAAGATGTAATCATGGTAATGATGTGTTGTGGATTTGCCAATCCTTAAGCCCCTTTCTTGTGGTTAGGTCATTGCTAGCATTCGTCATTGGGGAAAGTGTGGCATCGACATGTATATGGTGTTGTCATGTGTCTATGTGATTCAATGACTTATGTAAGTGTAAGTGTCTTATGCATTATTGAGTTTCTCTACTTGGAGCCCTTGTGGTGTTGTGTAGTGAGAAATGTTAGTAAAAAAATATCCTAGTATTTTTATTGTTGTATTTGTGTGATTAAAATATGGGCGTTACATTTGGTATCAGAGCGAGGTTCATGCTCTCGAACCTCTGGTACAGATTGAAGTTTTGATGGTTTTGCATGGTGGTGGTGGAGATTGGAAGAGTAATGTGATATAAGTGTGATGTGAACAATGTTGTAATTGTGATATTATGAACACACATGTTGTGCATGTCACTTAGTGTGTAATTTTTGTCATGTTGATGTGTTGGAGATGAGATTATTCTTCCTCCTTTTGTGGATTCAATGAGGAATTCATGTGTGATGTACCGCCTTGTTGTGTGTGAAAGGAATGTTATTGTTGATTACGGAGTGTTGGAGAATTTTGGAATTTTGTGATATGTAGGTGTGTTGATATGTTGTATGACAAGATTGGTGTATAGTGAATTGGATTGTATCATGATGTCGTCATCATCGTATTGTGATGAATTGTGTGTCACCATATTATAATTGCAATTGATTGTATGTTGTAATGTTAGACATTGTGTTCCTCCTATGTATAATTTGTGTAATATGTGATGGTTTATGTCGTGATTTAGGGTCATATGGTGAGCATACGATCCCTATTGTATAGTGATTGCACTTTGGATGCAATATGTGGTAATGTGAAGTATCATAACCCATTAAAGTAATGACTATGTTATACCCTATATATACCATGTGTAAGATGTTATGGTTAATTTGTGTGAATCACCATTATGTTAGTGATGTAGTTATGTGTTATGTTGTGAACCTTACACTAACCAACCCTAAGGTAAATCAGAAAAGGTGTATGTTTGGAGTGATTAAATGGGTACCGTTGACCAGTCACTCAAGCCAAGTACAAGATAAGAAGTGGAGTCTTACATAGGCTGAAAACACACTTTTGTTTGTTTGGTATGTATGGCACTTGCTCAACAGGTGTCATGCATATTGTGTTTCACGGACACCTTAGGCTCAGTAGATGGCAACTTGTACTCCTTTCTCTCTCCCTATATGGTTATCATATGGATTCAACCTAAGTTTAGTTATAACTATGTTAAGCCTTGTGCAAGTGGTGGAGGGATGATTCAAAAAAAGATGATGATAGTTGTATTATTGGATATGTTATTTTACGAGTTGAGGCTCGATGTCCAAGTGCCAGAAACTCGTTAAGTATCCATTTGGTGGTCGTATAAGGCCACATAGTTATTGTGATGTGTTATTTCCCTGTACATATTTTATTTGTAAATTAAACATTTTTCTTTCTTTCTTTCTTACTAGAACCACAGTTTTCTTGATTGATGTGTTCTTATATTTTGGGCATTTTGTTTGGTTGTTGCACTAATATGTAGATTTTTCGATTAACTATGGTTATTTGGCCATTTTCTTTACTTAGTTCTAAACTTACTTTTTATGTTTAAAATTTGTATAGCCTAGCCCAAGGCTTTGGATTTTTCCACTTGGCATTTGAAATGGATTGTTATGTTGGTTCTAATGTTGTAATGTGTTGGAATAGGGTCATGGGATTCACCATGGAGTGGTGGGACCTATGGACCCTCTTCATTGTATGGGGTACACCCCAAGGAGTTACAAATAACTAGCGGGTTGTCGAACCATGAGTTATTATGTCACTTGGGTTAGAGGTATTTGGACTCTATGTGCCTAGGGCCATAAGGTGGCCGACCTCTTTTGGGGAGCGAAAGGAAAAATTTATCTTTGTTTTATTGTATATGGAGGTTTTTTTTGAGGAGACATAAGAGACTTGAGGGAGGCATAAGAGACTTGAGGGAGACATAAGAGACTTGTGTGTGTGTGATTAGTGCACTTGGAAGTTTGTTTGGTTGTGATTCTTTGGGAGGTATATGTAGTTATTTTGTGATGCTTGGGAGGTATGTGGAGTTGTTTTGCGGTGCTTTGGGAGATATATGGAGATTGTTTCGTGATGTTTTGTGATGTGTGGTGTTGGTGTTATAAGTTATGTGTACTCTTGTGAGTCTTTTTAGACATTTTTATGTTTGAGGCTTGATGTTCCCTTGGTTGATATATATTATTGGATCTTGACTTGGCATTGAGTCGGTACAGTCATGGTATTTGGGTCATGTTATACCAATTGTATTTGTATCAGTGTCAAGATTCACTGTTTGTTAGTCACATGTGTGTGTTGGATTTATGTTTATGACATAATTGTTTGAAATTATTTGTTATGTAGACTACTTGTTGTCTTTTCATGGTGGAATTTAAGGCCTTGTGATGTGATACATCATTGAAAGTATGTAGCAAGATGTCTCGTGGGTCGTTTGTGTTGTGTTGAGATTTTTGTGTCATCTTGATGTCAGCTACTCTTGGGCACCCATGAACATAATACAATTAAAATTCTAAACAATGCAATATTAAGATCTTGAGATTTAGAAATGTTGTAAAGGAAAACACTAAGTAATAAAGTAAAAGATAACTAACTACCAATCTTCATAGAACATTAAGAGTTTATGAAATTGTTAAACTTTATTGACTTCCCTATGGTCATGTTCTAACGACAGAGATCTTATCCCTAGATGGAACTTGTTATCATTAGCTACCTTCATTACTTATCACTTTTTTCTACCTTGGCATTATGTTGCATCGAGGACGATGCTCTTATAAGGGGAGGGAAATGTAGTGTCCCGCTTAAAACTTAACAAGGACTAATATTTATATTAAAATAATAATGATATTTATAGATATAATGGTTTGGTGGAGGAAATGACATACCTAAAAAAGCGTAAAGGCTTTGGAAACTTCAATCTCACGCAATTTAATGATTGGTATTGTCCCAACTCCACAACCTCTTTCAACACCCCCTGTCATTGTCCAATTGGGAGTTGTCAGTTTGGTGGTTGTAATTTCTCGGAATGACATTAAAGAAAAGGTTGGAGTGCAATGCGTCCAAAAGGACCCTTCAGACCTATCATTTCTCTGCAATAATATGAGTGCTTTATTGAGATCCAGATACTTTGAGCATGTTGAACCCAAGGAAACGTTATAAATTCAGCAGTAAGTGGATAGTTGCAGCAAAAGCGAAACAATGGGGACTGTGTTTAATGGAGATCTCACCTATACATGTATTCTTACGTGCTCTTTAAGCACCAAGAAAACGTACTCACACAATCACCACAAAGTTTACTTGGCATGTTGATGATAAGTTCGAGAATGTCAAACATGCAGACATAATGATCAATTATGAGTGTAATTATATTAGAGGAACTCATGCCATTGAAATATTTATAGCCCTCCTCCACTGGGACTGCATCACTATGTGCTATTAAAAGAAAATAAAAGAGTGTCTTTAAAAAAAATGAAGCTTACATGGTCGGGTGAGTTTACTTTTGTTACGCACTCCCAATATGTGCCAAAAATTTCAGCACTGGAACATGGTATGGATGTCCAACAAGGCATAAAGATAGAGGAAGTTTTTCAGGTGTTTTATTTGGAAGTGCTCTAGTAGACATGGGTGCAAAATGTGGAAGCATACACATGGTATATGAATTTTTGACAAAATGTCTTAAAAACAACGTGGTTCTCTGGACAACATGACTACAGGATATGAACGAAATGGGGTTTTTTTAAAAAGATTAGAAACTTCCAAGAAAATGCAATTGCAAGTGTAAAGCCAAATTCCTATACCATAGCCAACATCCTCTCAGCCAATGTGTGGAGCTCGAAACATGGTAGGGATGTTTAGGCAAAGGATTTGACAGTTGTAAAATCTATCTCCTTAACCTTTGCCAAAGACCTCCTCTAGTTGGGTGTTTAAAGATTTATTTTGCTGGAAAACATGGAAGAACTGCAATCTCCTTCCATGAGTGTTGGACCATTGGAGTGGACAGTTTATCTATGTTGCAACCTCTTAATGGGACTGTGGGTGCTAGCCAGTTGGGGAAGCTCTCTCCCTTGCAAAATAAAATGGGATTCTCTTTTGTTGCAACCTCTACACCAGTGCCTTCTCTCTGCCTACCTTTGGCCAGTGATGGAAGCTTTGGATGTTTTTTTGCAGCCCTTCAAAACATGTTAGAACAATGGTGAATTTGTTCCCTAGTTTCATCACTCCATCCTAGTTATGCCACTTTTAGGAGATAGAGTTGTGTTTGATGGAGCTTTGGGATGAGGCATGGGTGCACAATGAATAGCTTGGGTTTTCACGTGACTATCTGGCATCATGTGGCAACAATGGTGGTCTCAATAGATCGTGAGTGCACACTACCTAGAACCCACCCCACATACCCGCTTCGCTCATTGTTCCCAGGCATGGTTCATCTCACCTTGTCCTTCATAATTCTCGTACTTTAGTTTTTCATTTGCAACGAAATAAATTTAAAACCTTGGAGTATCTAAAATTCAATTATTTTTATATAAACTTGTTTTGTAAAAATAATAAAATGTCATCTGGAACTTATGTAACCCAAATAACACTTGGTAGCCAAGCATAAACTTAAACCCCTCGTTCGAGATAACTATGGAAAAACTTTTAAATAGACTTTTAGACGAAACAATAAAACTCCTCCTTATGATTTACATTATCGACTTGTAATTTGATCAACATCTATGTTGATACCACAACTTTATACATTGTTATCGAGGGTATCAAAATTTGGTGCTCGTGTCCATTGGTTTTGGCGAGACCTAGATGAGTCGTCAACTAAAACAATTTTTTTGTCCACCTTGCAAAGTTAGAAAAATACAATTTCCAAAGACATGCAAAATAACGCGTTGAGCCTCGTAGAAGAGATGTCAAGCATCATATGTATCCCTTGTTATGTATAGAGTCACATCGAGCATTAGCTCGATCTCATTTGACCATTTGCACTCTCTTTGCCGCTTCTCTAGGATCCCTATTACTCGTTTTTTTCACTTTGTAGGAGTTGTTAAAACTAAAAAGTGACTTTCGTTTTGATCAACCGTTTGGTCCTGAATAATGTAGAATGCTTGTTCGCCTTTGCAAACCTCTAGTATTTTTACTAAACATTTCTGGAACCTTCGGTTCGGGAAAATCATATTCCTAGTTAGTTTGGAAAAGGCTTTTTGTAGGCCTCCAGTCACAGTTTTTGACTAAGTCAAACTAGACCAATTACAACCGGTGGCTCGGAAAACCCGTCATCGCCATTTGAAAACCGCATTTGCTAGTTCTCGCCTGCCGACTCTTGTAAATTCTCCATATATAGGGAACTTGTAGGAAATTTCTCATTACATGTTCATTCATCGAACGTTAGTTTTAGAGGTGGTTTTTTTGATCCCTCGAGCTAACTTTTGATTATTTCCAACCAGGCCAATTACGACCGATGACCTCAGAAAACTGACCACCAATCATAAACCATTCGCAGTTCTAAATTTTGTCATTTCCTGTGAATTATTGGTGTATAGGAGGACACGTAGAAACTTACCCGTAGTATGATTTTCTCTGGAAGATAACGTTTGAAAGTAGTTTCTTAGCCTCCGAGTCTAAATTGAACGTTTTTACAACTAGTAGGAAAATGTAAAAAAAAAGTTGTAGGACCCCTGTCGGGTTGCCAAACCACCGTGAAAAATTTTTGACACTTGTAAATAACTATTTGAAACTCTATAGTGTGACTTTTTGTGTGAAATGGAACTTTTGACAAAATGGTGTTTCTCTCTCTTCCCTATTCTTTCTCTCTCCTTGGTTAAAAATGAAGTGAAGTGAAATGAAATAAATATGTCTCTAACCCTCTCCTTTCGAATGCAAATTATTATTAGTATGTAAATGGAAACTAAAAATGTTAATTATGTTAGATCTAGGTGGATGCCATGCCAACGATTTATCATTGATTTCATGCTCACATGTTTTTGCAGGATACAAGTAAGATGGCGGAACGACGTGGGGTGATTCATTGTATATTGTTAGAATTTATGAATGTTAATAGAAGGAAATTTTTATGTATTATTATGTTACAGAAAAGTTATTTATTGAAATTTGGCAATATGAATGAGATGTTAGTTTTAGGGATACCTTGGGAAATGTGCATTTAATCATAGGTGCAATTTTAATTCATATTTATGTATGGTAAAAAGGTTTAATGTATATGTTAAATGAATTTGAATTTAATATATTATAGTGCATTTCAGTGTGCAATTGATGATTAAATAATTGGTATGTTGTGTTTCTTACCTTGAAACGTAATAAAGAGATCTAAACGAAATAGTCAACCCTAGTATAAAATTCGTGTATAACTACTCTTCCTGTGTGATTTATCTTAGCATAGAAAACTAAAACCTTAGGACGAACTAAAATCCTTACGCTTGATAACACCTTCTAGATTAAATAAATAAGATCACAAGTATGAGTTTATCGTCATAGCGTGTATGCTTAGCTACATCGTCGCGAACCCGACGAATAAGCACGACATGGTCCAACATTATCCATAAGTATGTGGTTCCCTTCCAGGATTAAAAATCATGTGTGTAGTAAGGAGAATGTGATTTTTCTTAAGGTAGTGCTCATGGGAACCAACATTAAACATAGAGTAAAACCCTCTTGGACCGACACAAATGAAGGTAGTGAAATAGTTAAACTCTTGTTAATGATCTCTTTAGTTCCTCGTAGATAAATGGGTTACCTTGGATACTAACAACATAACACCTTGGTCTTTCATGAAGGTCTTTTAGCATAAATATGTCCTCTCACCTTAAACTCATATATAGTTTGGGCGTTGATCCTTAGGTGCAATTAGAATTAAACCAAACCTTGGTTGATTAAGGGGTTAACTTATGGGTGGAAATTGTTCATAACTCTTAGCAAATGCAATTATATTTTAAAATAAGTTGACTTAAGAGAAGTGTAGAAACAAAAAAAAAAATTGGTCTCATTACCCCTTATGCCTACTTTCCTTTGTACCCTAGTGAGTGGCCCAAAACCAAACAAAGGTAGTAGGTGATATTCCTATGATTGATCTCATGGTGGGATTTAAATGACACAAGTGGATGTCCTTGTTGCAACATGTGTTTAATATTGCAGTGTATAAGAGCAAAGAATGGGATGTCTCGTGCTAGGTTACACTCCTTGTAGTAACGAATCCATTAGTGAAAATTATGTGTTATTTTGTTTACAATTGTTATAAAACAATGTCAATAATGAGACCATAGTGTGATGTAAGAGTAAAACATATAAGAGTAAAACGAGATTTGAGGTTAGAAATAATGTCACTCTTGGAGTCCTTATAACTCAATTAGACATTTTCATGTGTTAAAAAGAATATGAATTGCCCTTGGTGAGATCAAACTTTGAGAAAAAAAAAGATATATATAAATCTAAATAATATTTGATGTGGAAATGTTGAATGGATTCAACAAGTTATTGAACTATATAAACTATAATAGGGAAATAAAGTTACCGTGATCAAGAATTTTATGGGAACAAGTATCTTGAATCTAAATCTCCCTTAAATCCTAAGATTTCTTTCTTGACATCACGTCAAATTCACTTGTGTAGCAAGGGTAAAATTTAAACATTGAATAAACATTTGAGAAGCATATTCTTAACATAAGAATGAGAGAATTAAGAACTTTGTATGCAATTTGAAATATGTCAATTAATTATGTAAGTTATGGAGATTTTCGTAAGAGATAAAGAGCCAACTTAAATGGTTGAACTGTAAGTTGAATGTGAAATGAATTTAAAAATTTGTAGGTGGAAAAAGGATAAAATTATCCTTGCACAATAATGTTCTTGGAATGTTAATTGTAACTAAGATGTAATCATGGTAATGATGTGTTGTGGGTTTGTCAATCCTTAAGCCCCTTTCTTGTGGTTGGGTCATTGCTAGCATTCGTTCATTGGGAAAAGTGTGGCATCGACATGTATATGGTGTTGTCATGTGTCTATGTGAGTCGATGACTTATGTAAGTGTCTTATGTGTTATTGAGTTTCTCTACTTGGAGCCCTTGTGGTGTTGTGTAGTGAACAATGTTAGAAAAAAATTATCCTGGTATTTTTATTGTTGTATTTGTGTGAGTAAAATATGGGCGTTACAACAAGCAATGTTGGAATATAGAAAGAGATGTACTTATAATAGTGAGATGTTAATTTTTAATTCACAAATGGTTTATAAATAAACAATTTTTTAAACATCAACATTTACAATTTTAGCTTTCATTCCATCAATTATTGGATATTTCTAATGCAAAATATTGTTCAAGTATTGGGAAGTGTTCACATACAGGCTCTTCTCCCCTATATCATCGAGCTACCATAAGGGATAGGCAAGTAATGCATTGAGTTTCATACTGGGAAAAGGGATACCATTTGTATTATGATGCATTTTGAGCATTTCCAAATCAAGTTGAGTTTGGTACCAAAGAAGCTTTTCAAATTTTGTAAGCTTGGGATATATCGTAATATTGAGAATTCTTATAGATTCTTACACAATGATTAGCATCGAGTGTTATGCCATTATGCCCGTGTCTGTAATATTTTGTCGTATTAATAGAAATTTTCATTGTTTCTTGTTAAAGAATTGTTCCTTAGATCTTTCCTTTATGGGATCTAACTCTATATCTATGGGTTGCATGGTCCAAGTCATTCCTTCATTAGGACCCCTAACAACAAATACATTAACATGAATTCAAGAACTTCCTTAGTGCAATATAAAAATACTACATGCAAATCCATTCTTATCAAATGATTAACTAATTAGTAAGGTGGTAACCAACTTCCACCTTAACAATGTAGTTTATTTATTAAACAATCCATCCATTCACCACTTATTAAACTAGTAATCATTTTTTATTGATGAAATATTTACTTTTAGTGTGCATCATTAAATATTGGTATATTAGGTTTGTGTGCATCATTTTTAAAATTCAATTATCTCGATAATTTGTAATTGTGTATCAAATTACCAATGAGTGATACAATCAATTAATCTATTTCCAATGGGGAAAGACATGTTTAAAGAACCACACGTGAAAAAGTCTAACTTCATGAGTGCTCTCTACATTTGATGTGTTGCCATGATGGGAACTTCAACTCCCATCCATGATTCAAATACTTTTTGCTAAACCTCGAGTGTGCCACAAGAGCCATACAACATCTATATTCATGAAACAAGACCTCAAGCATGGGTTGCCAATAACAATAGCAAATATTTGCCAAAGGCTTCAAGACTTCCCCAATGATGGCCTTCCAAATAGTTTGATGTGATTTGGCGCCAATCTTCGAGAAACCCGCTCATTTTGGTCACGCAGTAGAAGTGAGCTCTTTAAAATGATTGAGCAATCCTCCCACCCCACTTGGATCTTTAGTCTCAACACAACAAACACAAAAAACAACCTCCATAGTGTTGTGTGCAAATCCCCCATGAGACACTAAAGATGCTCAACAATGGAGAAACCTTAACATTGTTTCTAACCCTCGCCATATCTCTACATACTTGCACCAACACTTCACAATCTTTCATGAGAAGGCCCTCCCAAAACATCCTGGACACATGACTATTAGTACAAGTAATAGCTTTCCCTACCTTTTTTTATTCTCTTCCAACTTCATGCCTTCTAATTAGGTTCCTTTCCTCTAACAAATATGAATGACAACATAAAGGATCCACATATGTGTGTGGATTTTTGTAGCTTCAAAATCCACCCGATGTTGAAACGTTAGACAAGGATGACTGAATCTGTAAAGGCAACAAAAAATTACTTTGACTAATATATTTCCACATAGAATCCTCGAGGCATCTTTCAACAAGCACAACATATACAACAACCCATACAAGATGATCCATGCTTCTTAAAGACAACACAAATACTTACTTCAAATCCTCTCTCCAATGTTGAAGAGCTTCTTAATTGTGTTCAACACCACACCAAATGTTCAAAACAAACATGTTTGAGAAAAAAAAAAGAGTGCAAGGTTTCAATGTTATTATTACAATGTTCCCAGAGATGCATCTAGACTCTACATTGTTCATCAAGGAAGATGAGAAAATAAAGTACCTTGCTTCTAGAAACTAGAATAGGCTAAACATCCACAACCAAGCCATGACATCCATATGGAAAGCCAATGTTGACTTTCAACACATATTTTCCTAACATGTAATTCTAAAATACATAGCAAAATATGCTTTCAAAACAAAGCAATGTTTCAAAACATAACATCAAATGCTCTCCACAATTTCCAACAATGTTATCATTGATCACCCAAAACATATTGCCTTCCACAAAATGCTTATTGAGAGTGTGATCAAACATGATATCAATGCATTATGTCAATAGTTGTCCCCATTACATTATTTCAAGTTCAATTTCAACTTGCATATTTGTTGTAAGCATGATTGCAACTGACAGTCTTTGGATTTTGACATTCAATGTTACATGTCACAATAATCTTATTTGACGGTCTACATTTTTTTATGGATGTCATTTGATGTTCAAAATATAATATGCACGTCAAATTTATTTTTATAATAACTATTACAAAAAATCAAAAATTGAGTAAAATTTTACATCTACAAGATTGAAAAAATAACTTTAAATAAATTTCTAAAATGAAATTGAAATAAATAATATAAAATTAAATGCATAATATTTCTAGATATTTAGTAGAATATAAACATCATGTGAAATAAAACATCACTACAAATTTTATTTAGATAAAATGAGTTTATCAAAGAGCTAAAACTTACATTGATCAACCATGCTTTCACAAAATATTTTGTGACCTTCTTTGTTTTTCCCCTCTCCAAATGTCATACACTTTCTCCCAGTCTATTATAGAAGGATCAGGTCCATTTAGTGATACTCGCATGAGTGCATCCAATGTTATGATTTCTAGCTTTGATCTTCTTATATCTTTAATTAGGTTTTGCTTTGAAAACCCTCGTTCACATGTTGTTGTACTTGCAGGAATCACAAGTGTACTCTACCATAGTTTTAACATGTTTGGAAAGTTGGTTTTCCAACTTTTAGAAATACAAAAAACCCTCCATGCTTCTCTAATAGAAAATCCCTCACACCCTGAGTGGAGTGTATCAATAAATTGATGCAACTCTTTTTTACAAGCCTCGATGTCAAATGATGGAATGTCCATCCCTTCATTACAAACAATCTGCTGTAAATGTTGGAAAAGTTTTCAAGCCAACACATTGAATTATTTTCTCTAACCAAAACATCATGTGAATAGTGTGAGGGACTAAACAACTTCACTGCATTGAAAATAGAAAGATCAGGAAACCTTGCATTTAGACAATCTATTAGTCTTTGAACATAATCTTTTGTAAGTTGTATGCAACTTTGTAATGTGCCATCAATACAAGGACTGAATCGTTGCTTTTGTGTATTAAGAGTATCACCATGTGCATTGGGAATAGATGTGTAAAGCAATTCATGTTTGTGAACTACTCCCTCTTTATCAGTGATTTGTAGATAGCCAAACTGAGATGCCTCCAAAAATTTTGATAAGTAGCAAGCACCATTTGGAAATGAATTATTATTTAGAAACATTCTCCTTAGAGTATTAATAGTGGCATCAATAGTAGCTCCAAGAGAAGTGACATCAATGTGCTCCACTTGAAATTCTTTGTTTAACTTGTTAAGTTCACACATAACATCAACAAGCATGTGCAAACAATACTGAACAGAAAATATTCTTGCCTTATCATACCATGATTCTTTCTTCTCACTTTTCCACAAAGTCATTATAGCAGGCATCAATGCCACTAGCCTTTCAATAACTTGTCCCCTAGATAACCATCTGACTCCATGAATCTGAAGGCACTGGAGAGTTTCTAGTTTCATAAGTTCATGTAATGCAATCAACTCATTAGTTCTTTTTGTTGAATTTTGAACCCATGAATAGACTTTATTTGCCACTTTCTCAACAAACACTAACTTTGGTATCATTTTAGAAACATATGATGCAGCTAATGCCTCACGATGAGCAACATAATGAGCAACTATTAAATTTTGCACATCTTTTTTTAATAAGATTCCAAATTCATTCTCATTTCCCACCATAGAAGAAGCACCATCCATAGAAACAACTATCAATTTTTTGTTCAAAATATTCCATTCATTTCTTAAACCTTGTAGTGCATCATAAATTGTTCTTCCTTTTCCATCACCAACACTAATAAGTTTCATGAATTGAGAGACTGGCAACCCCAATCCTTGTGAATCTAGAAATGTTGCATAAACAACAAGATGTTTATCTAGGCTACGATTAGTGCTTTCATCTAACATGAAAGAGATATAAGGACTCTCATTCATCTTCAAGATTTGTATCTCTCCAAAATATTTAGATATAGAAAAAATAAATTGATTGGCTACCTTTCGATTTGTATATGATGCATAGTTTTTATTCTTAGGCATACATAACATATTTAATGACATGACAAGTGAACAAAGAGAGTCATATGTAGACAAAGATAAATCCTGTTTTGCAACCCAATATGCCAACTTCATGGTTGTGATAATTCTATGCTTGTTAGAATCATCAATTTGTGTTATATGTTCTGGAATAGATATCACCTTTTTTTGCTTATCACATACCCATTTTTCCTGTGATAGTTTGTGAACATTAAATTTCTCATGAGTTACAATTGCATCTTTTTGCATGTTGGTACAACCATCTCCTATTCCCCATGGACCTAGTGCTCCATATGTTTCACACCATTCACACTTCATAGAAGTTTTATCCTCATGGATAGTTTTTTAAACCATGTATACTTATTTTCCCACTCTACTCTATAAACTCTCTTCAATTTATGTTTTACCTCTTTGCCAACAATATTTTTTGTTTCGACCTCACCTCCCATAATTTCTATATCTTCATTAAGATCTTCATTCAAATCAATATTAGGTCGAAATTCAGAAATACCTTCATGTTGAAGATCTTGAGATGGAATTGACCATTTAAACATTTGGTTGATTGTCCTTTGTTTCTTCTTTCTTTCTGACATTTTACAAAACCTGCAAAATCAATTTAAATGTTAATTTCTTTATAATAATGCACCACAAATTTTGTATCTAAAAATGAAAATCATTCTAATGTAAATCTTGATAAAAATGAATGAACAAAAAAGTGAGAAGGGCCCATGGAAAAGTAATATTTAATTGTTGGAAATTTAATAACTTTAATTTTTAAAACAATTACAAAAAGAGAGAATTTCAACACAATTTTAATGAAATTTTCATAACTATAACAAATAAATCTTTGGACTCGTAATAGATAAGAAGTTTACCGAAGTGTAAAGTAGTTCCCAACTTCCCCAAGCATGAAGCCTATGCACTAGGTTTGAAAGTGATTTCCAAATTCTGGCAGCATGAAGCCTGTTTACAGGTGTGAGATAGCTACAAGGATCGCATTGCCAAAATCCAGTTTCGTGGTATTGGTATGTAATCTGCTATAGAAAAGACTTTAAAAAATTATAAAACTACAAAGATTAATTCTACAGTTAATAGAGACTCAGACTCGGGAAGATCTTACCGTAGACTATAGTAACAACAATTTTAGGAGTACGAACGGATCTGAAGAAGTGCGAATAGATTCTCATCTGCAAGAGTGCATCGACATCCGGTATCACTTCATTTTTGGAGGAAAGTCAATGCTTGCCTACCGCACCACAGACACAAAAAAAGGCTTTGGTTTGAATCCCTTTTAGAGGTTGTAAAAGTGTGCCACAAAAGGTAAGGTTTGGAGGATATCGACAAGAAAGATATGGTCTATGCCACTCAACCCTAACACCTGTGTTGTGGATTGTCAATTTATCAATGCCAACTATTTCTGTGTTGAACGCTACGCTATGCCCTTTTAGTCATTTGTACGTTGCACTACAACTTTGCCAAACTTTGCAACATTCAGTTTTATCCCATCTTCCAACTTCAAGGGAATCACAAAGCCATGAAGAAAAACTAAATTTAAAAAAACATATTCTAATTTTTTGTTTGAAATTACCGCTTGCTTTTTGTATTTGCGGTGACAAAAAGCAATGTAACTATGGATCATGGATGGATAGTTACTAATTAATAATTTGCAATTTCTAATTCTATTTCATAGTTTCTATTTCATACTCATGAAAAAGATAGCAAGATTCTTTTTTTTTTTCTAAATATTTCTAAATTTTGATTTTTATTTATATTACATTTTTGATGAATTTCAAAATATATATAATATAATAATTAATTTACTAATTTTTTAATTTTATATATATATATATATATATATATATATATATTATATATATATTGTAATATATATATTATTTTGACATTTTTAAATTATAATTTTCCTAATCAATCATGTTGGTCATATTTTAAAAGTGAGTGTATTTTGACATCTAAAATGACTAAAAACATATAAACACCTTGCAAAATCCAAACCTAATTGCAACTCTACACCCCCACCAAAACTCCCCTATTTGTTATGGTCATTTTTAGAAATACATTGAGTCTTGTTGGAACATAAATAATACATCACACATTCTCATCTTAGCCTATATTTCAAAAGACAAGCACAAGTAACAACCACTCAAAATAATTTGAGCTCTAACAATCCTCAAGTCATAATGACTTACTTTGAGAAGGCAATAATTAACATTAGAAGCATTGAATTATAAAGGCTTACATTCACTGATATTTAAGATCCCATCTCTTTACGTCCTCCACATCCACCCTCATTTTTCTTTCAATCATTTCTAAAAAATGTCACTAAGAACTCATGTATATTTTAGGAAAATAGAAGAGGTAAGACTTACTTCTCCATCGTATTTGATTTTTCTTTTATAATAAAAAAATTATTGCATGTTTTGTGGGAATGAAAAGTATATGCCTCCACCCTTACAATAATAACATTTTATCCCTTTCAACATCCCCATCACACATTGAACTCACCCATTTATTTGCATTCAATTGTGAAAATTCATCCTTCATGGGACCATAGCATCAAGACTGCTTACTTTTTAAGAGAAAACACCAATAACAGACTCAGAACAGGCCCTACATCAAACTTCCAGGAAGTTGTCCTATAGAGTGCTACAATAATATATTGAAGGCTTAGAGAGAGATACTAGACTCATATAAACAACAGTACTTTGAAACTCGGGAATCGTCCACTTCTAATTTCACTTATTGATGAAGCACAAAAACTGCATAACCCTACGGCCATAACAAAGATCTTACCCTAGGTGCAGCAATAACAAAAATTGAATGCCAGGATTGGCTACCAAATAATTTTAATTTCAATCATAGAATACTGCATCTGTATTTCAAAAGCAAGTTATTTCAATAAGACGTTGAATTAAACCTAGATCAATCATCTCGACATTGTATGGTTGAAACATTAAAACAAACCGGTCTGGTATAATCATTCAGTTTCCAAAAAGACCGCTAACTCTACCATAAAAATTTCTGTTTGATAATGCAACTCAATGTCTAACGTGCAACCCCAACTGGAACAGGCTATTTCAAGCACTACAGTTTAAACAGACTCTTCCCATAATAGTAGTGGCGTTTACAAACGCCAGTAAAAAAAGACCCCAAACAAATAGCCGTTCGCGTTTAAAATGAAACCTAACCGCCGAAGCCGTAGAGAGTCCTGCCCTGCCTCTTGAGGGCATACACCACATCCATGGCCGTCACTGTCTTTCGCCGTGCGTGTTCTGTGTAGGTCACTGCATCTCTTATCACATTTTCCAAGAAGATCTTCAATACGCCCCTGGTTTCTTCATAGATGAGCCCGCTGATACGCTTGACACCTCCCCTTCTGGCGAGACGCCTGATAGCAGGCTTGGTGATGCCCTGGATGTTATCGCGGAGGACTTTCCTGTGCCTCTTGGCACCTCCCTTTCCCAAACCCTTGCCGCCCTTTCCCCGTCCAGACATTTTTTACTTCAGATCGCACTGTTACAAACGATTTGAAACCCCGATTTTTTTCTTCAGAATGCCCAATTATGAGATAGAAAACGATGTCTCGCCGCATTGTTTTTATAGCTAATTGGTTTGCCATCTGTGCTGCGTTTCCGGCCGTTGGATTCATCCCAATCTGCCGGCGATCCGTGGCAAACGTAAATCTATATTTTTAACCATTGGATTATTAGATAAGACTTCTAATTGGTTGGGGTCCAACATTAAGGATCCGCCGACGGTGCGAACTTGTGTTTCGGTGTGATTTTTTTAAATTAGCAATTGTGCCCGAAGGTTCAAAGGTGGTAATAGAAGTGAAGGGCGAATACCTACAAAATCTAGATTTTAAATTAAATATATGATAAACCTTCAATTCAATTTTCTTTTGTCATTAAGTTATAAACATTGATACTCTTTCTTATTTTTATTTTTATTTTGGGGATAGTACAAATTTATTATCATTATTAAGTGGGAGTTCTTTATCTAAAAATAGTAATATCTTAGTTATACGATTAAATTCGAAGCTTGTTTTTCTATTCTAAAAAAAAAAACCAAAAAATCTTGATATATTGGTATGGGTCTAGTGCAGTCATGGCTAAATTAATGTCATTTATCATTGAATAATTTTCGAAATAAACAATAGAGTTATTCATCAATATGGCGTGCAATTAAAATCTAAAATAAAAACTTTAAAATTAATATGTATTCATGATTTTTAAATATATATGTGTGTGTGTGTGTGTACAATTTAAATGAAATAGATACCATTTAGTGATAATTAAAATTAAATATTTTTAATGGGGGATATGGCACAAATATGTGAATTTCAAAGGAAGAGAGAAGTTGGGGAAAGAAAAGGTGGCAAGCCTTTGCATTATGTCGAAGGTGCCAAGGGGCAAGTGGTGAGCGACTTCGGGTTATTCAACTTTCACTAGAGGCTGTTCGAGGCGGAGCGACTTCTAAGGAAACAAAGCGGGAATTTACAAAGCAAAGGTCTTCTTAGAGTTTGAGTTGGAAGAGGAGATTGAGATCTTAAGAAGGAGAGCTATTATAGCTAAATTTCCTAGAAGAAGACTCTCTAATGAAGCTTATTTTTCGATGGTGTAATCATCAGTGGGGCAGTGGCATTAGGGTGACATTTTTACCAAAGGGTTTATTCTTTGTTTTATTAAGAATTGAATAACAAACAAATAAAGTTATTCGAAGGAGGGATTGGTTGCTGGGAGAGGCAGGGATCTTCTTGCTACCATGGGTTCCAAATTTTGAAGCATGTTCAAGACCGATGGATGGGCGAATGCTCATCTAGATTCATCTCTTTGCCTTGCCCCTAGAGTATTGAAAACCTGAAATCTTATCCAAGATATGTAGTGAAATTGGCAAGGTTTTAAGGATTGACCCCAGATCCTTGGATGGCTTGAAGCGCACTTTCGCAAGCAGGTATGTGTTTCCTTAGAAATCACCTTTGAGGAGGACTCATCGACTCTATTGTCCTTGCTTAATGAGGGAATCAATCTGGGAAAGCTAATTCTATGGAAGAGCTTAATTATTGGATAGAGAAACTTGGTGGATGAGGAGATAGTGGGAGAGGCGTCTCTCCTTGAAAAATAAGTTATGAAGGATATGGTGGATGATCTATATCTCCCTTTAATCCCAAATAACCTTGTTTCAATTCGGAGTTGGGCTCGAGGTGGCCAACGTGGTTCCTCGGTAAAAAGGGTCGGAAATCGAAACATGAGGCGACGAAGAGAGATGTTGAAACTAGTAAGAAAAAAACTTTAAGTTTTACAAATATTGAGACTTAGATGGTGAAATTCCTTCCCACGTAGCCATGAAAATCCTTTCATGAAATGTTAGGGGTTTAAACACCCCTAACAAACAACACTTAATTAAGCACTACATCTTCTCCTCGAGGTTAGTGTGGTGATTTTAAAAGAGATAAAGATAACAATGAAAGAAATCAAGATTTTTGGTTGAAGTATTAAAAAGGATGGCCGGGAGAAATTACCAATTTATAAAGAATTGCCATGGTATTAGGTATTCATTGGAAAACTAACAAAGTTCAAGTGGAGCTGGTAAAACAGAAGATGAATTAGCATATTTTAAAATCAATCCGATCGGTGATCAAGATGGATTCTTTCTATTCAATGTTTATGGTCCCATCGATGTCTTGAGAAAAAGGACTATTTGGAAGGAGATCTTGGAATAAATCCAAGTAAGGCAAGATTATCTCATTATTACGGGTAGAGATTTCAATGTCATCTTATCATATAAAGAAAAAATCGGAGGTCTGGTAAGGAATGCTCATTCTCAAATAGAACTTTTTTTTTTACAAAATGTTAGTTTACATGGTCAAATCAAAGACTCGGTTTTAGCAATATATTAGAAAGATTAGACCGTTTTATGGTTAGCCCACTTTGGATGCAAAAGAGTATATTACTTGAAAGTTTTGTGATGTCGTGGTCTAGTTCGGATAACTACCTTGTCTTTCTCTCTTCAAATCAAGATGAATCTCCTCGCAAATCTCCTTTTAAATTTGAATTAATGTGGCCTAAATACCTCCTCCTACCGAAGTTAATTGAATCTGTGTGGCCTTCCTTTAGAATAAGGGGTTCTAAAATGTATATTTATCTCAGAAATTGAAGCTTCTTACAAGAAAATTACTAGAGTGGAATGAGTTTCATTTTAAGAATATTTTTCAAGAAAAAAATAGAGTGGAGAAACAATTACAAGCATTGAACAAACATTTTTTTATGAATGGCATGGAGCAGGTTGAATTTCTCAAGGGAAAAAACTGTTGGAAAAATTAGGGGAATTACTAATAGGAGAGGAAATCTATTGGAAGCAAAAGTCAAGGGAAAATTGGCTTAAAGAGGGGGATATAAATACAAAATATTATCATGCCTCGGTCAAAGCTAAGAGGAGTCTTAATTTTATCTCAAGCATAAAAAATGGTAATGGTGAGATTGTTTCAGATCAAGAAGGGATTAAAAAGGAGGTTGTGCAATTTTTCTCAAATCTTATGGGTAGAGAGCTTCAATCCAGTGACAATTGCAGAATGTTTTTCCGAGAAACATTCCCGCTTTAGTCATGACGGATCAAAACAAATCTCTTATGACTTTGTTTTCTATATAAGATATTAAGAAAGTGGTCTTCTTTATGGAAAAGAACAAAGCTTGTGGTCCTGATGGTTTCCAAGCGATTTCTTTCAAGAATTTTGGCATATTATTGGAAAAGATGTATGGGTTACAAGTGGAAGAATCTAGAAAATATAGAAGGATCCTTAAGGTTCAACTACACTTTCATAAGCCTCTTTCCAAAGAAGGAAAGACCTGAGTCCTTTAATGATTTCAGACTCTCTCTATACAACACTACATATAAAATTATATCCAAAGTTATTGCCCAATGACTCAAGACTTTACTTGAGTCCCTAATCTCACAAGAACAAAGTGGATTCGTGACAGGGTCGTCTATTTCAAAAGGTGCCATCCTTACTCATGAATTAATGCACTCTCTTTGTAATAACAAGACCCCAGGAATGTTACTCAAATCCGATATTAATAAAGCATGTGATAGAGTTAAGTGGAGGTTCTTAATGAATATTCTGTCAAAGTTTGGTTTTTTCCCTCTCTTAGTGATTGGATTTTTAGTTGTATATTCCAGTCCTTGTTTCTTAGTAATGGTTAATGGCTTTGTTGAGGGACTTTTTGAGAGAAACGTGGGGTAAGACAAGTTGATCCATTATCCTCTTTTCTTTTTATCTTGGTAGCAAAAGCTTTAGGAATAGCAATAAAGGTTGTGGTCGGGGTGGGAAATCTTCGGGGTCTCGAATAACGGATGGTATTGATCCTCTAACACATCAACATTTTGCAGACGATACATTTTTTTTTAGATATGCATCAATTCGGGGTAAAGGAATTTAAATCCATTTTGGAATTTTATGCTTTGCCATAGTAGGGCAAGAGATAAGCAAGCCAAAATTGGTGATTTTCTTCTTTAATGCCTCGAGAAGGCTTACACAAAGGATACAAAGGATATTTGGTTTAAATATGGGAAATTTTCCTTATAAGTATCTCGGGCATTCATCTTTTCATAGGAGCATGTAGATCTTCTCTATGGAAAAAATTAATTAAATTCTTTGAGCTCCGATTTACAATCCTACAAGGGTAGATGGTTGTCTTTTTAACAATGCTTTTACTAATTAGAAGAGTTATTAACGCTCCCCATAA
Source organism: Taxus wallichiana var. yunnanensis (assembly GCA_018340775.1). Taxonomy (NCBI): domain Eukaryota; kingdom Viridiplantae; phylum Streptophyta; class Pinopsida; order Cupressales; family Taxaceae; genus Taxus; species Taxus wallichiana. The sequence continues at coordinate 534,842,759 of CM031239.1, forward strand.
ATATGATATTGGTACCGAGAATTCCAAAAATTATTTTGATGAAACTAATCAAGATTATGAAAACCTTTCTTTGGCAAGGGACCGAGGAAGCTCAAAAGATTCCATTGGTGAAATGGGAGGTAGGTCATATCCCTTCCAAAAATTGTGGTGGAGCGGGAATAATTAATTTGGAGAAACAAAATTTGGCCCTATGAGATAAATTGGTGTGGTATCTTCTATCTAAACCCAAAAAAATAATTGGTAAAATATTGAAAAGGAAATATATGTGTGCCCCCTTACGATGATTTAATAACTATTGATCAACCCCAAAATTGGCTAAATAACTATTTAATAACTATTTTATCACGTAGACAAATTAATTCTCAATCAACTTCTTGGTTGATAGGTAACGAGGAATTGGCTAACTTTTGGGAAGATTCTGGAATGGCTATCTAGCTTTGGGTGATGTGCTTGGTCTACAAGATCGATGAGGATACTCACTCTCCCATAGAGAAAGAAATTTAAAGACTACGGAAGAAGAGTCGCTCCAGGACTTCCCATACACGATTTGGAAGGAGCAGGGGATATCCTTGTTTCAAAGGAAACTAAGTCCCTATTCAGATCATAATAGCAAAGAGAGAACTCTCCTTTTCATCACAAAATGATGAAATCATTTGGACAACCTCAAAACTTGGGTACTACTTAGCTCAAAGCGGATATATAAAATTAGCGATTAAAGAAAGATTTGAAGAAAAGGAGTGAACTAAGTGTTGGTCCAAATTTCACCTGCCAAAAGTTGGAGCTTTATCGTGGATGGCCTATAAGGGCATAATCCTTACTCAAAAGAGGAGACATTTAAAAGGGAAGGTTGGTCCTACTAGACGTGTGCTATGTTATGAAGTTGAGGAGGATTTGGATCATTTGTTGGTGCATTATCCTTTCCTTGTAAAATGTTTGAATTGGTTATGTGCAAGGCTAAATCTCTCATGGGTGCAACACGAGACTCTTTCCTCGGTTCTTCTAGCTTGGCCAAGGGTAAAAACCAAATAATCCCTTGCTTTAGTTTGGGGTTATAGTCCTTATCTTTTTATATGGTATATTTGGTAGGAAATAAACAAGAGGATATTCAGGGAAGAAATTACCTCGGTCGAATCTATTTTGAATAGGTTAGAAAGGACCATTTCATAAATGTGTGAATTTAGTGGAAAAGTGGTAGTTTTTTCTCTTATATAAATATGGAGACTCAAAAGAATATGCCCAAGATCATTATTCGGACAAAAGGTTCTCGTGTCATAACTAGACTCCTTAGGAATTAAAAAATGACATATGAAGACTAGTTAATTATTGTGTTATTAGTCTATTATATTTTTATTCTACAAATTTGAAGTGGCAATTGAAATATCCTCCACAACCTCATCATGGGGGTGGGGCTCACCGTTGCCTCGCCATCATATCTCGTTTCCGCCTCTAATGACCAACAAGTTTCCTTAGTTGGTCATCGGACATTTCACCATTCCGTGGGCAAGAAAATACATATGAAGAACAAAAGGAAGACATTAAATCCATTGCCACTAGTCGAGTCTCCCAACAAGGAGGAACTTGTAGATTGTGGGTTGGGCAAGTTTAATGATAAAGATCCTTTGATTTCAACTCTCTTCGTGGTTATGGCCTAATTCTTTTAGTTCTTGTTATGTCGAGAGGCATGTACATTTGTATATACAGAGTGAAAGTGTCTAATGTTGTGCTCGTGAAATACAAAATTTGTGCCTGTGAAATAAAAATAATAATTACATAAAAGAAAAATAGTTACACAATTTCCCTGCAACCATGCATTTTAGAGCAATGATGGGCATTGTAACGCATTTAAAGGCCACACCACATGATGGGCATCAGAGTGGTGGGCATCTTCATCTCCGCTCATTGAAAAAATTAGATCCTCTCCCACATTTTTTTGAAATGATGGCTCGTGAACAAGAACTACAACCAAAGCAACAACATGTCGTTAATGACAAAGCCAACCTACAACATTCTCAGTCAAGTAACAAAAACAAATAACCAATCCTCGGGATCATTAGCATTTCATGGAGGTTAATGACATAAATTTGTAGTGAGATTTCTACTATGACATTTCGGGCGTTGTATGAACTCTACCCTTACTCAAGGTTTTCTCATTTTATGAAAATCAGAGCATTTTGGAGTGTTTCATCTCAAAGAAAAATACAAAAAAGGTGCATATCATTGATTTTGATGTGGTGGAGGGCTTGTAGTGGCCACCATTAATGGACACTCTAACAACTCGAGAAGATGGGGATGGAGTTGCTTGAATCAGTGCAATCAAATGGGAGGATGAAGAGGCCGTCATTTCAATTAAAAGATCGGATCGAGGCTCTCCAAGTGTGTGGGCTGGGACTGGGAATTCCATTTTTATGAGGAAATTCAACTGCAAAACCTCAAAACCCTTATCTTGTCCAACGAAGATACACATAATTTTATGGTATTGAATATGATGGTAGACTTGCCACATATGACGTGTCAATGAGGCAAATTGGAGATGATGGAATTTTTATCTCGGCGAGGCTCCTTGTGACCCGCAATTATGACATTGGCATCGAGCCACGTCGACATCATGGTGAATTATTTTTATGGTATGTTGGAATTTTTGGAGGCGGAGCTACCGAAGGAGGGTTTGGCAAGAAGTGTGCTAGAAAATATATTCATCGCTCCAAAGATTCTAGAGACGGATTCAGAGCAACGGAAAGGGATCAAGTTATGGTGAGAAAATGGGTGAGGTTCTCGAGAAGTATAGTGGATTCAAGCAACGCAGGGGTAGAGATGAGTGAAGAGAGCATTTAACAAGCTTGACAAGTGGTGGCGTCGAACAAAGGATCCATGTTTTTAGAGTTGAAAAGACGGGGGCAAACGACAATCAAGTAATTATTAAATGGTGGGATACATCGTTGGTGTGCCTTCAACTTGGAAATGCATCATTTAATGTGCATAAAAACATTGTAACATCCATCCATATGTTCAGATTTGTTGTGAAAATCGTTACTTCGACGGTCGTGTTCACAATTTTTGCTTTGAAATAGTTGGGTTGTACAAAGAAATGGTTATAGTTTACATGTAATATACCTTCATATTTTTATGTGTTCACAATTTTTGGCCTGAAATAATTTTCAAACTTGTCAATTTAATTTTCAAACCCATCAATTTTGAGAAGCAAAAGAACTTTAAAATATCTTAGATTTTTGGGGGAAATTTTTACATCGATAGGCATTATACAACTAGAGGGAGTGCAGATCAACAATGTGTAGATGCATTGTATGGAGGGACGACCATCTTCCCAATCCAAACCATTGATGTCATAGTCGATGAAACAAATAATAGTCACTATTTGCATTATTGACAATCACTTTTCGACATTTATGCTACAATTTGTAGGGTAGTTTTGATGGACTTACTCCACCTATGTGCTTTGAAAAATAGTGGTCACATTGATAATTATATGGACTTTTCACCCACAATATTTAGCCAAAAACCACCATTTCATACCTTGAGCCTCTCACCATATTCAGCTCCATCGATCTTAATCATCCATACAAAATTATGTTGACCTTAATAATGCATAAGAATATGCATGGCTTCAATTTTAGAGGTTATTGCACCACCTATGCTTGGACACCCTTGTTCAGTGCCCTCATTTTCATTGTTGTATTCTCTCAAAGCCATGAGCTTAATAATGCATCGTCAAGCATTTTATCCCCATTGTCTACCATGTGTTTCGCTTATTATTTTTCTCTCCTTTGAACATTATCATGTTCAACTTTCTATCTTACAAACACTTCTTAAAATTCCTCTTCTACATGAATCAAACCATGGATCCTACAAGTCCACTTCAGGTTATACTTGAGATCCTTCTCTAAGGTCTACTCCACTCCAAAATCCTTTTCTCTTCTCTACTAGGTGGAACCATCCTTTTCTCGTTCTTCTCCACATTCCTTGGGGGTGATTACGACATTTGCCCATGATGGTCAAGTCGAGCCCTCTTGGTACACATCATCCGACATCACCTATTATGTACGTCCTATTTTATAACTTATAATATGATCTTACTAAATAATCGTTTAATTTATGAGACCACGTGCACCATTGTGTTCTTCGGTAATGGTTGCAATACACCTGGTGTCTTAATGGTTTCACCTTTTTTCTATTGGCACACTAAATACTTTGATACAAACTTTTGTACATCCCCCTTAAGTCCTTCCCAAAATAATTCTCTTTTTATTCTATGATATGTCTTCAAAAACCCAGAGTGTCCTCCAACAAGTGATGCATGTAGCTCTGCAAGAATCTTATGCTTCAACTCATAATCTTTACACAAGAATAACCTATCCTTGTACCATAGGGCATTACCTTTCCACTCAAATTTGTTAGATGTTATAGAGCCTTGATTGATATTTTGTATTAGAGATTGTGTATCCTTGTCCTGCTCCCATTCCAATCTTGCTTCATCCACCCAATCGACCTTCAATATGGACATTGCACATAGTAAGGCATATGCGGATGTATCCCTTCTGGATAGTGCATCGACTACTACATTTTCTTTACCCTTTTTGTATATGATTTCAAAATCATAACCCAACATTTTGTTACCCACTTTTGTTGTTCCTTAGATGATAACCTTTGCTCCAAAAATTATTTGAGACTATCATGATCAATTTTTACCTTAAAGTGTATACCCATTAGATAGGGCCTCCATTGTTTGATTGCATGAAGAATAACCATCATTTCTTTCTCATAGACAAGTTTGAGCAAATATTTTCCTTTGAATTGGCAACTCTCAAATGCATTTGGTCTTCCTTCCTACATTAAAACTGCTCACAATCATGGTCTTGAAGCGTCACATTCAACAATGAAGGTTTTTGAGAAGTTGGGAGTAGCCAAAACTGGGGTGGTGCACATGGCTTCCTTTAAGCTTTCAAAGGATTTAGTGGTTGTGTCTGTCCAATGGAAGGCATCCTTCTTTAGTAATGTAGTGAGTGGAGTCGTGATTCTACCATATCCCCTCACAAATATTTTGTAGTACCCTATTAGTCCTAGGAACCCTCAAATATTTTTGAGAGTTTTGGGCCTTGGCCATTCCACCATAGCTTTGATCTTCTGAGGATCAACTTTGACACCTTCATGGGATACAATGTGACCCAAGTACTCTACCTCTTGTACACCAAAATAAAATTTGGATGGCTTTGCATAGAGCTTATGTTTCTCCAAAACTTCCAACACTTTATTTACATGTTACAAGTGTTCTTCCCATGTCTTACTGTAAATTAATATGTCATCAAAGAAAACTAATACAAATTTCCTTTAAAATGGCCTAAAAACAATGTTCGTCAAGCTTTGAAATGTTAAGGAGCATTTGTAAGACCAAAAGGCATTACCAAAAACTCATAATGGCCCTCATGAGTCCTAAAAGTTGTTTTATGAACATCTCCCTCTCTTATTCAAATTTGATGGTACCCCAAATGAAGATCTAATTTTGTGAAATAAATAGCACCATGCAATTCATCAAGTAAATCATCAATTACTGGAATAGGAAACCTATCTTTGATGGTGTACTTGTTGAGTTCTCGGTAATCTGGACACATCCTCCATGTTTCATCCTTCTCGTGTACCATGACCACTGGTGAAGAATATGCGCTCTGGCTATGCCTGATGATACCTGCCTTCAACATTTCCTACACCATTTTCTCAATCTCACTTTTTTGGGAATATGGGTATCAGTATGGCCCGATGGTAAGTGGTTGGCTCCCTGGAATCACCGAATGGCATGATCATGATCCCTAAGCGGTGGTAGTCCCTTTGGAATTACATCAAAAATAGATGAGTGAGCATCAACAATCTTCAAAAGATCGGGTGGCATTAAAGACTTTGTATTTTGTACTTCTATGGAAAATAGCTTTATACAAATCCATCTACACCTTTTATGAGAACCTTTTACATCTAATGAGAGCTAATAATTTGTGGATACTTAGTTACCATCCCTTTCAATTGTATCGTCCTTCCTTCTGAATGAAATCACATGAATAATTATTGGAAATTCATTTCTATAGTACCTAAGGTTGTGAGCCATTAGACACCCAAAACAATATTTGCCCCTCCCATAGAAATAAAAAACATAGGCGAGTCTAACATGTAGTCTCCCATGGAAAGCTTGATACTATGGCACTTTCCTATGCACTTGACTGTCCCACCATCCACAATCATAACTTGCATTTATGGAGTAGGTAAATAAAACAATCGAGGCGAGTAACTAAATTACTATTTATGAAGTTATGAGTACTCCATGAGTCAATCAACCGTCACCTTCTATTTTTCGAGATAACCAATAACTTTGAGTGTTTGAGGAGTACTAATACTCGACAACACATGGCAAGAAATTGTAGGTTGGTGATCCTCTACTTCATCTTCTACTAGTTCCTCAACTTCTCTTATAATTTCAGCTTCCTCTTCATCCTCACTTCTTCCTTCAATATAGAACAACTTCTTCTCAAAGCACATTTGTGTCCCGGTCCATATCTATTGGCGTAGTTAAAACATAATCCTTTTCCTCTACTCTATGTGCCATGATAATAGAATCAAAACCTTGAGTGTGTTAAACATACATACCTCATGCTCAATGTGGTCCTTAAGACCCCCAAGAAACAAGTCATTCAGGTTCTCTTCTATAATAATCTCCACCCTTAAGGATAGGTTATGGAATTGATGCACATAATCTTTGATTGATCCTATTTGTCTTAACTTTTCCAATTGACTAAAGTAGTTATCTGAAACACTGGAACTATAGTGTAATTGCAACTCCTTGGTAAAAAATTTCCAAGTGACATTGAGACCACTCTTCTACCTCTAAGCACATAACCATTGATACTAGACGAATTAGTCTGGTTCAAAATACAGGGATGCCAAGGTCACTTTTTTTCCTAATGGGGTTTGATGTAACTCAAAGAAGTTCTCCATTTGATTTATCCAATTCAGTGGATCCTTCCCATCAAATTTGTGCATCTCCACTTTCGACATCATGTTCCGTGGTTGTGAATAAGTTGGATTTTGATTGGGTTGGAAAAGTGATCTAACATGGTTATTTTGCCCATTATTCTAAACTGAAGATCCTCCTTGGTTGAGTTGGGACTGATTTGGGACATAATTTTTACCCTTTATATGTTGCATGATATCATCTAACCATTGATTGATCTAGTATGTCTCCTTTAAAGGCCATCTCAGATTGTACATTTCGCTGATTCATACTCGAGTTAGCTCACCTTATGATCAACTGAGGTAAACCCTAGTGCTGAGGAATTTGTATTTACCCCTTCTAACTCAAACTCTTCTATCACTACCCCATATTTATCTAGGGTTTTACCCAAAGTGACCAGATTCTTTTTGGCTCTTGTGGAAGGCCCTGCCGTGATGTCAAACCCTAGGGTTTAGGGTTTTGATACAAATTAAATTGAATAGGAAAAAACACAAAGAAGATACTACCAATATTTTTTTGAGGATTTCCGAAAATGTAAAGAACTTGGAAAAATTCCACAAATTTCAGCCTATGGAACAATTTTAATAAAAACCCTAAATTTGCAATGATTTTACAAAATACATCAAAAAGTGTAAATTTTTAGGGAATCTTACTTGGAATTATTTGTAAATTTCATAAAAAAATATCCAACTAATTCTCTCTAGTTTGCAAGATATATTTGAAACAAAAAATTAGAGTTTTTTCCCTAATTTTGGCCCAGATCGCAGCTCTGATACCACTTGTAATGAAATTACTTGTATAATTCAGATTATGAGCATAAATAGAACACTAAAGAACATAATATTGCAGATAAATGATTTTAGTATGCAATTAAAATAGCTTCGCCACTTCGAGGGGGCAACCTCCAAACCATATAATAAGACTAAAATGCTCGAATCATCGTGGACTACTACCTACAATCCCCTATATATACTATTCATATGTTATGGCCATCACCAAGGGACCTACTAAGCACGAGAAAGTATACATGATATAGTAAAATGATATGGTAAGCCATAAGTCGACTACTCATATCCTAATACAAGCAATAAAGGCGTAACATGAACTATCCTTTTCTTGTTCTTCCTCGCATTCCTCGGGGTGATTACGACATTTGCCTACGATGGTCAAGTCGATACACATCATCCGACATCACCTATTAACGTCCCATTGTATAACTTATAATACAATCTTACTAACTAGCAATATGTATGCAAAAATGTGAACGAACAGTATATGTTATTTGATTTAGAGGGATAGTTTTTATTTTGAGTTGATTTTGTTTAAACTATTGATTGATTTTGTAATTGTGAAACATAGACGGACCACTTCATTTAAAAGCACAAACATGAAACCCTTAAAACAATTCAAAACTTTGGAAGAAGACTTATAAATTGCATGGTTATTTCTTAGCATTTTAAAACAAGATACATCTCATGTTTGTATTGTATAGTATTTAGACAACATCTAGGTCAAAACTCCTCTAAACTTAAAGATCTTCTAAACTTTGTGATTTCACTTATTGAAAATATGCCACGCCACTTCTCCCGTAGAACAAGCTGAGACCAAGATCAACTCATTGGCAAAAAGACAAGCGCCTTAAAAACAATACGACACCCCAAATTTCGCGACACTTTACGCCGAATGGTATATGTTATTAGATTTAGAAAGACAATTATTACTTTTGTACTTGATGTTGATAAGGGTGTGATTGATAACAATAATTTGATTTTCTAATAAAGCCCGAACAAATGTTGTGAAATACATTAGAAGGGATGTTAGAGAATAATTAGTTGTGTAATAATTGAATTCAAATGCAAGTGAGACATGTAAGTTATCTAATACTCACTCTCAAGAATGTAGTGAATGTGAAGTGTTGTTGTCAAAGTGGATTGAAAAGAATGACTAAGTGCTTTAACATATTATCTCTTCATGAAACTAAAATGAGACAGAATATGCAATTATATATAAACAAATCTCAAATGGTTATGGTACATTCCAAATTTCTTTATTACCTACGAGTTTGAGAGACATCAAATAGAGCTATTTTGTGCATATCTTACAATTATAGCATTGAGACCACATTTCTTTGAGGCATTTTGCAAACAAAAATGGTATATGTTATTTGTGTTATATAGTTTTTTTGAAGTTATGTTTGTTTAAACTATTGGTGATTGATTTTGTATGTGTATAAATATAGATGAGTCACTTCATTTAAAAGCCAAACATGAGGTCTTACCCTTAAAATTATTAAAAATGCAAAAAAGTGATATAATGTAAAATGTGAGCATTACAATAATAATATACAAGGGTCAATTAATATAGACTTCACGTAAAAAAATTTAATGATGAGTTCCAATAATAGTTAATAATAATCCTTCTAATATTTAATATTTATAAATTTTTAAAGATTTTAATAATTGATATAGATAATTAAAAAAGATATGCCTATTTTAGTTTTTTTAGAAACATAAAAAATTCGCACTAAATAGTTGGCTATTGTATTATTAATGATAAATAACTTAATGGATCAATTCGATGCATGGAGATAATATAAAAAATGTACGTAAACTTTAACATTATAATCCAAGCCCGAAATCCCCAAGCTTTCCATTTAATAGGCTTTCTAAATCAATACCTCACCTGTCACATTATAATCCATATTGACATTATTGTGTCATTAGAAAATTTATCAAACAATAATTTCTTTCAATAATCGCCATTTGGCCACCTTAATTGACAAAGACCGAAGGTAACGACTGTGCTTTTGAAGAGTCTTTACTTATTATAAACACTGCAATGCACACAATAATGTCTGCAAGCGTGACGAGGATCAAAAACTATTTTATAATCCGCGTTATCATTTGACTCGCGCAGCCATCTCGGAAGTTATATAATGTATTGAATGAATAACATTTCAGTGCGCTAAATGGGTAACCGATTATATTTTTGCTCTCAGAGCCACATGCGATTCTGATCGACCCATACATTAAAAAGCAAGCGTCCAAAAAAAAGCATAACTTACGGCCGTCAAAACCGTCAAATTACAATGAAACTCCCATGCTCAAAGTGCCTTTCCCTAGGGGAACGCCTTGGCGTAAAAAACCGTTCAATTTTTGAGACCATGTGCACCATAAGTTATATAGTTACATTTTTACTATTGGCTTAGGAGCATATGATTAGATAGTAGTTAATTTTAAAAATTATTTTTATAGCCTATGCATTTATGATGTGCAGAAAGGATTCACATGACAAAACGTCAGGGTAAGGATATGAAAACCTTGTGATTATGATGGTAGAACCACGTGTCTAGAAAATATATGCTCTCACGACTTTTTTTCTTTATTGAAATCTCAAATCATGAGTGTGATTAAACTTTTCTTAGCTCACAAGTTCTATGGGTGTTAATTATTCAGCCATGGGGTTAAGCATTGGTGGGAATAGTAATGGAGGGCTCTACTCTCTAATGCAACCAAAAATTGAGAGGCTATCTTATCAACGAATGTAGTACCAAGAAGAGTGTGTATCGATAGAGAAGAGATAATTCCATATTTGGTATAATAGTTCATCATCCTTAACTAAGAAAATCTATTAGTATTAGAAAACTTTCATTGGATTTTTATGCCTTTTCTCCCTTCCTATGTGGTTGCTAGATTTCTCAAAATCCCCAATATCTTCTATGATACATCTATATATAGATTGACGGAGTTCACGAAAGAGCCTGTTGCACCCCTTCTTCCTTGTGTAATTGTATGATGCATAATGTTTACCAAGAATGATATTGCATCATATGATCTTATAATAGGTTTATTCACATCCATAACAGATAAGCTTAGAAACTATGTGACCACAACTACTCTAATAGACTCAATTAACCCCTACAAAAGGGTTACCATCTTTTAAAGTGCGGTGGCGACATTAACTATTGTTTCTTTATTCTTGCAAAATATAAAGTTCAGCCATAAAATCTTATCCTCTATGAGTCTTAAGTCACCAATTTGATAGGTTCTCGTCAAGGTCATTCATGCACGAACTAAATTCTCGCCTTCTTTTCCTGACTTTATTTTTGGTATCATTTTATGTATAATGCAACTCCCGTGGATGCTACTAGCATACCTATATTATATAAATATATGTAAAATATGCCGAGAGGTATAGTTCAAAAGGCACTTATGTCACACATCTAAAATAGGCACCTTGTGAACTATACCTCTCGACATATTTTACATACATATATACCATAAATTAAAACATGATATGTAAAATATGAGAGGTATAGTTCACTAGGTGCCTATTCTAGATGTGTGACATAAGTGCCTTTCGAACTATACCTCTCAATATATTTTACATATATTTATATAATATAGGTATGCTAGTTTTATAGCATAATGAATGTTAGTTGTTAACTACATGTTTTTTTGTTTCCCATGCCTTCCTACTTGAGGCATTATTCCATACTCCTAGTTTTTTTTTTTTTTTTTTTTGTGAATAGTTGTACTATTTTATTATACGTAATATAAGAGCTATTTCATTAAAAAGTAAAAATAATTTTTTTATAAATTAAAATATCTTAGTATTTATAATAGCAAAATTTATATTATTTAGAAATATAAAAAAGAAATATACCACTGGCTAAAAGTAATAATTACGCCTAAAGACGTATTCTAAGTTAGAAAGGTCGGGCCCTTCGACGGTAGTACGGCACGAATGGCGGAGATTGTCGGTCGAATATTCTGATTAGGCGAATGGGCACGGACGGCGGAGACGAAGTCATGGCGCCCAAAACAAAGATTTATTTCTTCATGGAGTATGTAAAGGGAGGTGAGTTGTTTAACAAAGTGCGAAAGGAAAGCTCAAGGAGTAGGAGGCGAGAAAATATTTTCAAGAATCGATCGCCGCTGTGGATTTTCTATCACGGTACCGAGGGGTTTACCATAAAGATCTCAAGCCGGAGAATCATTACTTGACGTAAATGAAGATCTCGAAGGTCTGGTTTTGGCCTCAACGCCTTGCTGGCGATTCCGCCGGGACGACGCTTCATCTGACCTATGGGACACTAGCCTACGTGGCCCGGAGGTGATTGTGAAGAAGGGGTATGCGGTGCTAAGGCGGACATCCGGTCATGCGACATTATTCTATTCGTCCTCATGGCCGGGTATTTTCCGTTTCATGACCCCAATCGATGGTCATGTATGGGAAAATCTACGAGAGGGGAGTTCAAGTGTCCACCCCTGGTTTTCACCGCACTTGTGCAAGCCGATTTTTCCCTGTTGAACCCTAACCCCAAGGAGCGGATACCTATACCGCGGTTGATGGAGGTGCCCTGGTTTAAGAAGGGCTTCCAACGGAATAGAGTCCACTGCATAAGACGACGAGATCAATCTCGTCGACGTGGACTTCGCGTTCGAGGCATCACGGGATGAACTCAAGTCCACGTCCGCAGAGTCAAAGCCAACGTGTCTCGAATGCCTTCGACATTATTTCTTAATCGTCAAGATTAAATCTCTCGGGGCTATTCGAGAAGGAGAATGTGAAGAAGGCCGAGTCGCGCTTCACGTTTACTAAGCTCTGCGGCGCATAATTTCAAGTTTGGAGGAAATAGTGAGGGTGTTGAGGTTTAATGTGAAGAAGGGGAGACTCGAAGATGAAGATGCGGGGAGGAAGGGACACTGTTAATTCCGCAGAGATATCGAGGTGAATCCGGCCATGTTTGTAGTTGAGTGAGCAAGGCGGGAGGCAACACAATGGAGTACAATAATTTCTATAGCCAAGATCTCGCCTGGGGCTCAAGACACAGTTTGGACGTGGCACGAGGATCAATAATGTGTTCGATTTTCAAATTTTACTTTAAGTACATAAAAGAAATTTATCATTCAAATCTGGTTTGACATAATTGTTTGAATTGAAGCTTACGTGAATACATGTTCTTGCTCAATTTGTGAATGCATGTTCTTGCCCAATTTTTGTTTTTTGTTTTTAATTATTTCGGCGTGTTCTAAGTTAGAAACCCCAGGCCCTTCTGACAACAGGTACTGGCACGGACGGCGGAGATTAATCGGTCGATGAATACGGCCTCATGGGATCCACTGGATGGATCATGGAGTCAGATTTTAAATTTGATGGCCACCTGCACCCTGTTTTGGCCACGCCGCGCCTCCTATAAAATTCAAACCAGAAGGCAGAGTCGGCCACTGTTTCACTCTGAACTCGGGACAGAAGTGACGAGAAAAGACAAATGACAATAAATAATAACGTACTTTTTTGACGTCGACTGTAATCTGCTCCTCACCAGCTACTCAACATTAAAAAATGTCCCAAAATTACCCGCCTCTCACTGTTCTGAACTGTTTATAACTCAGAAAGGTCATTTTCACAGGGTTTTGCAAGTTCAACTCGTTGGCTTGCGTGTAGATTTAGATTTGTTGCTGTGTATTAATTGAAATGCGAACGGAACACGTTTTTGTTTCCGTAGTGCAGTGCCTATTAATGTCAAACATAGCTAAAATAATACAAACATGCATTTGTTTGGTTTGTATGGATTAGGTGCACATATTTCTTAGGTGTAGCTGTTTATTTCGAGTGAGAATTGGATTATTTTAATTGACAGTTCTTGAACAACTTTCAATGGATTTAGCATCCTCTGTAGTCATTCATCAAAACTTGCACTGGCATTTATTAAATCATGCATTGTGTTTCATTAATTCTTGCAACGTTTGCTATTAATTATGCCGAAAGGCGTGTTCTAAGTTAGAAAGCTCGGGCCCTTCTGACAGCAGGTACTGGCACGGACGGCGGAGATTAATCGGTCGACGAATACGGCCTCATGGGATCCACTGGATGGATCATGGAGTCATGGAGGAACGCGGATACCGAAAGTGGTTGCGTGATAAGCGTAGCAGTCAGTGGCTCAATTTCCTTGTAAAGGAGGTTTCCGTCTGACATGTAGCACGCTGAGTTGATGATGGATTTGACAACCTGCTGACTGCTACCTAGTACCGTCATTTACCTTGAAACTGTCATACCGCTTGTTCGAAGCACACATCAGCCAAGCCAGAAGAAACACGGAAAGAAGCCAAATAAGGTAGATTTTTGCAAGACTTAAACGTGTTGGCGGAGTATGTACTATGAGGAAGCTCATAAAATATTGCCCACATTTTGAGAATCAACTAGACAATTTATTTTTGGAAGTACAGAGACATGCTGCGAGGGATAATATCAGTGCAACGTTGTTTTTTGGATAGTTTCAGCAATAAGTTCGTTGTAGTTCTCAAAAGGTTGCTCTTGGGCTGCATCGTGTGGTTAAAGATTGGAAATATCTATGTGTGAAGAAGGCTTAAATGCATCAGTAAAGCTTATAGTTTCTCCTTAGACCGGATGCACATGAAGTTAATAAAAGCTATTCAGGGATAACTAAATTATTTTAGTTATCAAGTTTTATGGGTTTAAAACTTTAAAGTTGATATTTGTATGTAGCTTCTGATTTTTCATACAAATCTACTCCAGTGATAACTCAAACAGGAGTTTAGGTGAGTTCTTTGGGTCTGCATGTAATGGGTGAGCAAAACAATGTCATGCTTTTTTGAAGAGGCTTTCATATGCCGATACTGCATGTGTGAAATTTCAGACTCTAACTTTATTATCACAAGGGCATTTAAGGAGCATTGGGTCTTTGCCTGTGGGCTAGATGATTTGAGGGTTTATGATGAATACCGAGTCCTGACTCTGAAAACCGCCCATACATTTGTTAGATGCAGTTTATCAAAGAAACCTTGTGCTTCTGGTGCTTACGGAGTAAGTTGCTTTTTTGATTTCAGATACTTTATGCCAATTATTTTCTCTATTAAATTGTCTATTATTCTAATGTACTATTGGGTAAAGCCTAATCTAACTTTGAAATATTTCTCTGTTTATATATCTCTTGTTTCCCAACTTTTAGCTCTTCCTTCTTTGATGATTCAATGTATCTAATAAATATAGCTTTTACAATGTTTATGAAAACCAATGTTTACTCGAATTTGTTTTGTATGTGGTTTTGTGCTTCTTTCAGGTGGTTATTTGACTTGTTTTCTGTTCCATTTTTATATTTAATTACTGAAACATTGTTATATTGAGTTCGGCCTTGTAAATGCAAGTTGTCGCTATCCACACCATGCTCTATTTTTAATGGAAAAAAGCCTCTCCAGATATATTTACGCCGAAAGGCGTGTTCTCTGGGAGAAACTTGCCCCTCCTCTGACAACTCTAAGACAAATCAACACACACTATGCATTGGTCGACGATGTACGGCTGTTTATCATCTTTTCACGTGGCGGGAAAGAGATATGAAATGTTGTGCACTGGAGCAATGTACATGATGCCCTCTCCTCCATCACCCATCATGCAGGACAGGAACAAGACATTCAGATTGTTCAAAATGTATGGTCTTCCCTACTCTATATGGTCGCATCTGCTGTGTGAACGGACCACGGTACACAACGTTTTGATTTGATCTACGAAAAGCACACTCTCGATCTTTAATACCTATGTTGGAGTGGATGAGCTCATTATTTCAAATGTAGACCAAAGATGTAAACCTTGTGGAATGTTACTTGTGTTGGAGCGGATGAGCCCACGAGTAGATCTGTCGTGACACGATGAAACCCACTTCAAGTTTTGGAAGAAACAAATTTTATGTGTTTAAATATGATTTGTGGGAAAGGTTTTTTTTTGTGGGCTTGTGGATTTTTTGTTACACGCCTCTAATGTTTTCCTCGTCTCGATGTGTGCAAAGAAGGTGAAAAACAAATTTATCACATATAGTCGATCATTCTACAAAAGACAATGAGTACATGGAAAGATCGGCAGATGTTCTTTGAGGTTGAATGTAAAAATCCAAGAAAACTACATTTAATTTTCCTTCTTTCCATTTTATGGACATAAGAATAGGAAGGGAATCATAATAACTTTACAATCTAGAGTTTTAGAGTTGCAACAAGTTCTTTCTGTATATGTGATTTTGTTCGATTGGTTGGTGACACTAATCATGTAGACACCATGCAACTAGAAATCAGCTTGATGGCAAATCAACTACTGGGTATTTAAACAAAAGATGAAATAAATGAAATGGCTCCCATATTTTGTGCTTTCGTTGAAGGAATTATATCCTTACCAATAAAGATACCAGGGTTTGCATATTTAAAAGCAAAGAAGGTTATAACTCTTCTCACATTCTTCTAATTGAACTCGAAGGCCTCTATTATAGAATTCACTATCACCTATTTTCTTTAACTAATATTGTGTTAGCCTGTTGGATTATTAGGCAAGGAGGGATTTGATAGGCAAGATATGTAAAATAATTGACAAGAGGAGATGTAGTCCTGATGGAGTAAAACATAATTATTTTCTGAAAAGGATTCTTGATGGAGACAATCTTTCACAAGAAATCGCTGTCATTTTCATTATTTCTCTATTGTTTGCTGGTCATGAAACTACAGACAAGACCATGTCGTTTGCCATATATTTTCTTACACAATGTCCTGAAGCTATGGAGAAGTTCAGGGTAAGCAACGAATTTTCCTTTACATACATTCGAATATACTTCTCAGAGTAGTTAGTCGAGTCACTACAAATGATAGACAATGATATTACATAAACTATGCACTAGCTAGGCAATTAAGAGTAATTAAGACAATTTCTTGTCTAAATATTAGTAAGTTCACCTCTCCTTACAAATTGAGATACATAAAAAAATAAATTAAAGAGTAGATAACTCTGTCGAGTTTATGAACATTGATCCAGTCCAAAAAATAGAAACTAACATAATTTCGGAGTAAGAATGTCAAGTCATAAGGCACATCAATAATAGAAGACATGTAACAGTTTTCAAACCATGTGGGGTCAAGCCATGTAAGACCACTAGCATCAAGTATTTACATGTTTATGGGTTGTAGGAGCAACATTGTCTTCATTCCCTTGCACATTTCCAACGTAAGATATCAGTGCCAATCCAAAGTAATCCAACACCTCTCCTTTACCAACACTTCCACTAGTATGTTAATGAACAACCTCAGCTTAAAATTGAAAAGTGTATCTTGTGACTGAGTATTCTTGCTCACAATATAATGAAAAAAATCTATTAAGTTGAGGGACTAAAGTCATCTGTCCATCTTTGATGAAATAAATATTTGCTTCCCTCACAAAGTTATGAAGAATTTCAACTTCTTTTACCTGTCGCTTCCCCACCTCAGCATTATGGTTCTGCTGGACAAAAATGTATCAATTTATCTTGTTGGCACCAGATTTTCTAGTTCTTCAATGTCGTGCTACATTTTCTAAAAGGAAGCTCTTAGAATAGAAACTAACAATACAAATTGTTTGTATGACATACATTTACTGCAACTTTTGTGCATAGATTTAATCCTCCTAGATCATTGACTCCAGTAAAACAACATATGGCTTTTCCTGCAATTGTCGTGACACCATAGAGGTCTGCAAGATGAACCAAAATATAATTAATTGTCCCCTCCTATCTTGTTAATCCATCTTTCATAAAAAACCATCATGATTCTTTATATTTAACTACAAAATATTTTCAATACTGATTATTTATTATTTCTTACTCCAAATGTAGCACTCCTTTGTGAATTCCCTATTTTTACACCTTGAAATGGTTTGGATAACCATGGTATATGTAATTTATCAATCATAAGATATCTATTAATTGGTTATATATTATGATTTAACCTCGAACCATTATTCTGTGTACTTGTTTACAGGCTAATATGACATAATTTAAATGCATATTTTAGGTATTTTTATTCATATTAAATTGGAATATGTACATCTTGGTTTAGGATAATTTTTTGAAAGTAAATAAATAGATATCTCCATGAACAATATCCATTAGACGGGACAACTCTATACTTAATACTTGAATGTAAATATTATTTTTCTCTCTCTAATTCTTAGAATATCTTGTTGATTATGTTATTTTTTTAAAGAGAAATATATATAATATCCAACTCTTCCTCCTTTAGATTCTTATCATTACTTTTTCAGAAGGTAAAATTAATTTTTATTTTGATCCGACAACATTCAGGAAGTCACATCACTCTTAAACACTGATTTGGTAAAGTTGTCTCTACAATACGCAAAAAAGCAAGAGACACCACAGAGTATGGCAAGACAATTCATCATAAAACCGTTGACCATATAACATTCACCATCATTGGATAACAACTGGAAGTAGTTTTCCAATCATGTATTTCATAGTTTGTGTCACTTTTGTTAATATCATAAGTCTACATTAAAATTAAAGTCTTTAGGATACTTATAAGTATTAATGCCAAAATGTCTTTTTGTTATTGTTGTAGTGTCATGTTATTTTAAAAAATACGATGAAGAAAGTAATTAAAATATTACTTTCTTTCTCTCGAAATATTATATCTTTTCAACCGCAATGTTATTAATCTAAGGAATGTCTATATCGAATGCCCTTAAAAATAAATCTAAAATGTGTCTTGAGTCTGTAAACCTTAAATTTTTCACATTAAACTTGTCCTATTAAGAAAGATAATGACGTACATGATGAGGATAAATCTAAAATATCTATAACTCGCAAATCCTTAAATTTCATTATGTAGAAAGGCGTTTGCACATGTGTAATGCTCCACCCCTTCTCATAGCTGACGAGACATGGACGTGCGAGATGAATCGATCGACGAAGCGCGGACTCACATCTATCCTTCACGTGTCGAGCAATGGTTCAACAATTAAATCTTCTCCAACTAAGAAAAAAATCATTTTTTTACATTTGCCTGCTTGAGATTTTTTTTCCTGAATTCATCATCAAGGGTTTTGTCGCAAATGTGGAGGCCACCGTGGGTTCTTTGTGTTGCAACTGCTCAACTAACTATTGCGACAATGACACTAATGGTGGTGATGATGTGAAACCCACAAACACTGACCATTGGGCGGGTGTATTCATTTGAACGGGTCCTGGCCATTGCACTCTGCGCACGAACTCATGAGCTTGCACATTAAGTTTCTTGAATGACAAGTTCTTTTCATGTGCAACCGATGACGATAATGCCCGTCCTTTTACTGCTCTGCATCATCTCCAAGCGTGCAAGTCTTCATATGATCCTGCGACACATATATGCATTGGGCCAACATCGGTGTCTGCGTTTTGATTATATGGACGCATCCAAGATATCATTGGTTTCCTTACCTATCACCTCAAATCCTGTGTAAAATCAATTCCTATACTCGCCAACATGTCCCACATGAATCTTGATTCAAATCTATTATTTTCCATATCATGTTGGTGCCTCCATATAAGCTCTAACAGTTGGAGCCATATTTTGTTGGTACCGTTCTTGAATCTTCTATTTCTAAAGACTTGCATTGTATGTGTTCATCTCCACATCAATTAATCAACCCATGTAAGAGGTCATTTTTGTAATATACAAGTCCATTCACAGTGACTCATTTTCATTCTAAATCTTTGTCAAAAAATTATTTGTGATTTTTAATATGTTTTAGTTTCATGTAAATTGGTGGTCGAAGTAGAGTTTAGTTTTAGTCTTATTTTTATAGCTTGATAAACTCAAATAGGTGATCTTAGTTTTATTGATATTTTATCATCTTCTTAGTGTAAAAATATGTGTGTGTGTGTGTGTGTGTGTGTTAAAACTATTGTTTAATATTAGCTTGTAGCTATATTACATAAGTTTCTCACATTTGTTATTGAGTCAAAGTCAATGCATGTCTTATAAAGTTTAGATGTTAAATATAGAGTCATCAACATTGTCAATGTTGATATTTTGTCAACCAGCTAGTCATGCATTCCATAAATTTGTGGGTTGAAACATGTCTTGTAAATGGTACTATTGGCTCTATCATCGACATTGTTGATGAAAATTTGTTATGTCTACCTAGTTTTCCTTTATTTATCGTCAAATTTGAGCGGTACACGAGGTCCAATGGGATTCCAACAGCCCTTCTCGTGTTCCAATTCCACCAAATTCTAGAGGGAGATTTCTCTCCTTATCTTCCCTGCAAAAATGTCCTCAACACCTCTTCTGCAGTCAAGCATACAAGAGAAATCCAGACTTCATTCCCTGTCCTTAACACTCCCCCTTAGTCCCCAATGACCCTTCCCTTTCAAACTACTCCACTTCTTCTACAATCCAGAAATTTTCTACTGCTCCAATTTTCACCACTTCGTAGTTTTTCATTTTCCTGCTTGATATATCATAATGTTTTGTTGTCCTTCTCAATTTCCTTTCCCGCCAATATTTTGCTTTCGGCGTTGACATCGCACACCTCACGTGCGATTGCTAGTTGTTAGTCTTAGGAGGAGTCCTGATACAAACGTGGACATATGTTCAAGTTTACTTCTACATAGAAACGGCGGTGTATGGCAAAATATTTGCTCCTTTGTTTACTTAACGGTGCACAAAGAAAAGTTCGAGCGGGAAATGTAATTTAAAATCATTTGTTTTTTAATTTCAAAAATACAAGAGCCCCGATTGGTGGGATGGGTTATCCACGGATCAAGATAGAATACATCCGAACCGTCTGCAATGAGTGAATCGGACGATCGGCGAATCCCCTTCGAACACACACTGTGGAGTCTCTATATAACCATTGGGAATTCTATTATCTTTACACAACCAGCATCGAAGCTTCGATTCTGAGATCAGGAAATTTGTTGTGGAAGGTTAGTTCTGTGGAAAGATAATGGAGTCAGGAGGTGCCAAGGGAGGTAAAGGAGGAAGAAAGGGAGGCGCCAAGAAGAAGAGCGTCTCTAAATCTCTGAAAGCAGGTCTTCAGTTCCCCGTGGGAAGACTCGGAAGATATCTGAAGAAGGGCCGATATGCGAAGAGAGTCGGTGTCGGCGCTCCTGTTTATTTGGCCGCTGTAATGGAGTATTTGGCAGCTGAGGTTCTTGAGCTCGCTGGAAATGCAGCCAGGGACAACAAGAAGACCAGAATTGTTCCGAGGCATCTTCTGCTTGCGATCAGAAATGACGAGGAGTTGGGGAAATTGTTGGGCGGCGTCACCATTGCACACGGTGGAGTTCTGCCAAACATTCACCAGGTGCTCCTGCCAAAGAAGTCCTCCACCTCAGACAAGGAGCCCAAGTCTCCCAAATCTCCCAAGAAGAAGTAAATTCCAAAACGGAGGGGATTAATTTGATACAAACGGTGTTTTACAACACCACCACCATACTGATTTTGCTGTCCCTTATTGCATTTGGAGCTCTATGTTTGTATTGCTGGGTGTGAAACTAAGATGATCGGATGATTGTGGATTTCAAATTAATCAAAGGTGTAAGTCTAGCTAATATTCAGAATTTCTTTGAGGGTATACATATTTGCAATTACATATTCCAAACTTGTGATACTCGATGCTCTGCCATAAACTCAAATACTTTTCTGGAGTTCCGTGTGTTCACAGATGATATGGCCAAAAAATTGTTAACTGGAACAGAAAATACGGAAATATTCTGTTTGGCAATCGTACACGCCGGTTTTGATTGCTAATGGCGTTGTCTTTGGCAGTCGAAAAAATGTCTGTAATAGATAGTAATCACATTGTTGTCACCTGTCTGACATATGCGTTGTCGATTACTTCACCTTTGGCGTCAATGTTAATCTATTAGTTTTAGACCCTTCAACATGATTGTTTTTCTATAATTCCAGTAATTATATGGCCAGTCAATGCTTTGATTTGTATTTGCGAAGTACAGTTCTTCGAATGTGAACAATAATTAACAATTCTTTTCGAAACTGAAGCAATCAAATCTTTGTACAGATACTCAGCGATATGAGAAGTAAAGTTAAATAAAATTTCGAAGTGTTTTCCATGACAAGAAAATAATTTAAATTGTATTTTTACTGATTTTTTTTTGTTTGTTTGGGCAATTTGCGCAATACGTGATCTTTGATTATTGTGCTCCATTAATTACTCTTTACTGTGGGGTGTCGGGGACGGGGCTAAATTTGGTAGTCACCCCTACTCATCAAGAGCTTTTTTGTGAGGGATTTTAAATTAATATTGCCTTGCACATGACACTTGTTATTATTGACTTCCACGATTATGTTTTTTACGCTAAAAAGTGTCTTAAAGTGAGCATGAACTTCCATTTTTTTTTTTTTTTTTTTTTTTTTGACACCTCTAGACAATTTGATGGCATGTATTTGTGGACAAGCAATGTTAAAGCATGATTGTTTTGAGACTATTCATGCGTCTAGTTGTAATCATTGAGGTCTATAGGAAAAACATTGAATAGTGTTGTATATTTCAGGGTTTTAGACTTTGATAGAGGTTAATACCTTAAAATTGACCAAATTGTAGTTGCAACATACATTTGTGTATGGGAGAGGGTAAGGATAACTATGAGTAGCATGTGGCATTTGTGAAGGAAGTCGCCATTGAAGCTATGGCACATGGAGAGGCCTATAACATGCTTGGTTGATGTTGGAGTTGACTTAATGATGGGCTTGGATGAATTGAGAAGAGGTAGATCAAAAATGAGTTGTTTATGAAAGATGTGTATCAAAACTTAAGATTGCTTGGATTTGTGTAATTGAATCATGCTATGTAAAATGTATAGAGCGGGGACATTTTACCTCCTAGGAGATGTCAACATGAGTGGAGCATAAGAGGAAAGTAAAGGATGAACCCAAGTGTTGCCAAAGAGTTGCCACACCATTGGAAATAGGAACCATCGGAGTTGAAAGACTTGAAAGGTCCAATTTTGCCAGGACTTCAACCACCCTCAATCCTTGTTGAGCTAGCTATATGCACATTCGCCGCAAAATGCATTAGGATTTGCGTTCCTTTCAGAGAGCACTGCAATAATTTGCCTAGCTTCCTCGAGAGCCAAGCCATCATGAACCACCGAGGGCAATGGGTTTCCTTGCCCAAATATTAAGAGCTTCAATCAAATTCACCCTATGAAGGGGTTTAATGAAATGCAAAGTGATGATTCGCACCTCCTCCACGTTTTGGTGAATTAACCACTAGACGAGTGATAAACCAGGAGGCTATCTCCGAATTGACTCGGGCTCTCTCCGACTCCCCCAAATAGTCTTCCCCCAACACCTTAGAAATGACAGCGTGAGCAGTCTTAGTCTCCACCTTGAAGATAATGCCCGACGAGCTTGGGAAATGATACCAGTGAAAGCCATTTCCTGATTACAGCCCCTCATAATGATGAAAGGAAAGGGTGGGATCATCGTCTTTAACTAACCACACCAAGCAGCTTCCAAAAATGCCGACGGAGGAGAATGATAGGATTTCCAACACACTTCAATTAAAGACAACTTCGCCCCCTTCCCTAGAAATAATAGTTGAGAGATCTTCCCACGTGCTGACGATTTCAGATATTATGCACCCCTCTCTTTTAATTGTACCATAGTTTGCTAAAAGATCCACCGCAACATTAGCCTCCCTTAAAATATGATTTATGTTCCATCTTGGGATTTTTTAAGCCAAATGCATAATGTTGCAAATATAAAAATCTAATTTCCATGAGATAGCCTTACCCTTACGAATATCATTAATAACCACCTGAGAATCACCCTCTATCTCCAAAGCCTCACAACCCAACATTATCGCCATTTTGATGCCTTCCAGAAGAGCTTGAGCTTCCGCTTCGTTACATGATCCTTCCTGAAATGGGTAAGAGTTAGACATGATTAACTTGCCACTCGCATCCCTAATTAAACACCCCTCCCGATAGACCTGGATTGCCTTTAGAGGCACCATCGAAATTCGGAGAAGGGGACACATGCCTGTTTTACAAAGAATTCCTTCATATGGATTTTTGGGTGTGAAATGTATTGTGATTGCAATCATCTTGATTTTCCTAAGTTATTGTTGCATAATTTTGATTTCCAACCAATCTTTTTCCCAATGGTTTTATCCGTATGTAAAAGTTTTCTTTGGTATCTCAATTTTTTTGATTTTTTGATTAACTTTGGATTGATTCTCTTATATGTAAACTAGTTGTTAGATTCCCCTATTTGGTTAATGAAGAATTATTTCTTTAGGCAGTGATCTCACAGAAGGGGTTTCCCAAAATTTCCTTGGTAGGAAATGCTGGAGTAGTGAGTGCATTCTTGAAGGGGTTTCCCAAAGTTTCCTTGGTAGGAAATGTTGGAGTAGTGAGTGCATTCTTGGAAAGGGTTTCCCAAAGTTCAAGATTTTGTTGTAATCGATATTTCATCGTTGCTACACATTTTAAGAGCATTAGCTTCCATTTATAAATGTATTTCCCACAGGAAAATTCTTCACTTCTGTCATGTAGTCATAAATCTCTTAAACAAGTTGGCAAACTTTCAGGCCCCCTCTTCATTGGCCTTTGATGAAAATATTATTCATAAGAAACACTTCTGATAATTTATTGGAAAGATTCAATATTTAATTTTTTTCCTAATGAAGAATTATTCACGGGACCATTAAGTTTGGTTTCATTTTCTTCCACCTAAGTGAATTACTAAATAAAATATTTCCGTAAAGTTTCTTAGTTGGTATAGTCGTGTAAATTCATGAGTTTTTTACAATTAAATCACCCTCTGGATATCATTTTGCAACTTCGCTATGCATTTTTAAGAGTAGTAGAAGCCCATTATGAATTTTTTCTCTCAGAACAATTCTTCAGTGCTACTATTAAGTGGGTTCTAAAAACTTTTCCTCTCAAACAACACCTAGAAATTTTATTCTGAAACAATAGATGTTCCGATTATTTTGGCCCTTGGGGATGAATTCCAACCTTTAGATTTCTTTAATGAGTAATGTTATATAAGACCTCCTACAACTTAAATATTAGAGCAGTAGCCCTCTCGATGAGACCCTGTTCCCACACTTATACCATGTTAACATTGTGAATGTTCTATTTCCAAGTATGCACTGTTGTAATTGTATGTGTCAGGATATTTGTGCGTCTTTTCTAATTTATATATCAATTTCTATCGAATACAACCATAGTTTGATGGGACAACCGAAACCCATAAGTTTTCTTAAATTTGTGGTGTGGACTGTTCTATTCTTTAGGAACCTATGAATAATTTGCCATAACAGGGAAATATCACTCTGAATCAATTTATTTTAGAAATCATTAGTGTGACTCATATTTGCAGCTAATAGTAAACATATAATGTGGTGGATGACTGTCAATTAGGATCTCATCTTGAGATCAACAATGGATTCAATTTGCAAAGTCGGTTTTGGGGTAGAGATGAACAATTTATCAAAGTCAAACGTTGGGCCAGAAGTTTCTTTAACAAGGGCTTTTGATACTGCGAATAATATGGTTTTATGGCATTATCTTGACATTGCTTGGAAATTAAATACATATTTCAATATTGGGTCGGAGGCCATCATGAAGGAGAGAGTCAAAACTGTCTACAAGATCATTCAACGTAGAAGGCACGAGATTTCTTCTTCAAACAAAGATGGAAGGAAATACCCACATCGATCCTATTGGCAAATGAGAACTCTGCATAAATAATAAGTTAGCTCTTTTCCTTTGTTGCCATTACTAACTATTGTGTTTCTTTTCTCTTCGCCGACGTCCAAACTATTTACAGTAAAAACCAGATATACTGCCTTGCTTTATGCATTTTGCAAAAGGAGATGAAACCGCGTTAAATGACATGTACGGATGCCCATACGTAAGACAGACAAATAAATGTGCTACCACGAAAATGACATCACATCTTGAAATCCTACTGAGAAATAACCACTGGGAAACTAACATGTCGGTAAAGTTGTAGGAAAACAAAGAGCTAGCGGAAAGGGACCTCGAGAAGAGTTGTCAGAAATTTGACAATTTCAAAGCAGGGCATCTTCAAAGGTGGATGCCTTCCGACGAATTATTTCTTTTAACTTTTATACTTCTTACATTGCACCAATCATATTATTATAATTTTAATTCAAATTGACTATATGTTTTTGGCAGGTAACTATAGAAACTTCCCAAATAACAACCCTTTAGAAAATTCGGTTATTGATCATCACTATGCCTTGAACTAGAACATCAACAAACATGGATGCATATAAGGAAAGGGAACCATAGAAGGAAAAGGAGTAGTAGATTTGTTTGGAGACACATATGACTGGAAGTTGGAGATAAGTTGGATATGATGAGTACAACGAGATCTGTATTAGTTAGGATTGAAAACCTCTCTAAAATTTATATAATTTATTACTATTGTAATATAGCGGCTTTATTATTTTTGTCACATTATACAAAAGGTCTTCAACCAGTGAACCAATTGACGAAGACTTCCAAGTCCAAGCGGAAGAGAACCATAAAACTGATTATGAGACATGTTTACATTTCTAAATGTTAAAGATCGAGATGGAATTTGACAGTGCATTTGCCAAATTATTTTGATCCAAATGAAATATTTGGAGTGCAAAAGATAGTTGGAAATTTCCTCCAAAAAATTGGTTGTGCATTATGTTATTGTTTCCTACATCTCTTTATTTCTGTCGAGTTTACGAAATTCTTACCGAGTATCTTGCTTTTTTGAAGGTCACTGTATGTCATTATTATTTTGGCTTAACTTTTGAAATTGTTCATATTTAGACCTCAAATACATCCCCTAAAGATAGGGTCTAATTTTTGTGTTAATTGAAAAGGAATTGTGGACTCAAACACTGCCACTCAATGTAATATCTTAGGAAATGTTCCAACAACATTGCAGTTTGACGACAATAAAGAAGAAGACGTTAAAGAAGTGCATTTTTGGCAATAATGACCTTACACAAATTCTCATATCCTATGTGCACAATTTTGCTAAAGTGTTGAAGTGTTCAATAACCTCCAGTTTTTTTCCCCACCTTTTTAAGTAGCTTTATATGTTGATGAAATATTAGTAGTGTTTTTATGATGTAAAATCATAGTGGCAGCTCCAAATTTCTAAAAACATGGGGCTACTTATCAATTTCCAGGCCTTCATTTCCATTGCCTAACAATGTTGAATTTCCGAAATTAAAGGAAACTAATCATTAATTGTTAGGTCCTCAATTTTTATGTTTATGTATGTTGCTACTAACATTTTTAGGAATAGTACACAACCATGTTTTAGGCGTCGATTCCCAAAAATAGAGATCAACAATTTTTTGGCATTGATGCCATTTGGTTGGCTCAAAATAACTAAATAATTTGGGTGAAGTGTGCCTCAACGTAAAAATGTTTCTCATGTTTGACCGTCATTCAAATATTTTTGTTGGGTTTTCTACGATGCCATTAGAATGGGCCGAATTTACCATATTTTCAGTATTGTTTTCTCCGGTCCTTATTAGTCAAACGGCACATGAAAATGGTATTCTTTATTAGCTAGGTAAGCCATCATCTATTTTTTTTCTTTTTTTTTTAATGAATCGGATAGTACTTTTACTTAAATATTAATACATACTGAGCACTTAGTTTATATTAGTAGTGCCCAAAACAAGTCATAGACGTGATTTTAATGAACAATCCAATAATTGATAATCTCAAATGTAATACATAGTTACATAGTGAAAAGAGACTATCAAGATAATCAATACATTTTATGCCATTGTAAGACCATTTACATTCCTTTTAAAAAATCAAAATCGTAACATTTGTAAGACCATTTACATTCCTTGGCTAATATGAGAGAGTCATATTATCTGTAAGTCTATAATATCCATTACCGAACTTATCTGTATAATGCAAAGAATGAATGCTAAAGATAATTTGTCTATTCATCACATGAAGTATAGCTTTTTTCCTTATCAGTGCAACATAGAAATCTTTTCAAAAGTGAAACACAGAATGGTGATTTAGCAGTACCTCGTTTAAGAACTGTGCAATTCCCTGTTTTTAGAATAAGGAGAGAACTTTGATGGCTATTTTCTTTTCATATGGTAATTTACCCCTGAAATGAACCCAGAGCCGACTTGTCCAATGTTTTGGCTAATTTTTTATTTGTGTATCATTTCATCTCATCTAGAGAAAAAACACAGGAATTTGATGGATTTGGCACCATAATTAATGAATAAGAAGCAACAGGAAGCTAGATTCAGGTATGTGTAAGCCATCCACCATAACAAGACCATCCAAGGTCAATGTTTTTGATTCTAGGTTTTGGTCTTTTTTTTCAAGCTAAGGGCTGTAGTTTGCGTGAAAACATGGTTTTCTAAAATGTAAACTAAACATATTAATATACTACACTTTGTAAGTTTTAAGTATGTTTTTGAGTCAAATTTCTGATGAAATTTTAAGTTCTTATTTTGGTTTTTATTCATATTTATGTTAGATGTATGACACTACACAATGTCATAAAATTATGAATTAAAACATTTTAATGCTTTTTTATTTACAACCTGCATCAATCCCTCATATATCCTACTAATTTCGCTAAAAGCCAATAAAATATTTCAAAATTATATTCTTTGGAAGGTTTAATACTTTTTTGCTACAAATCAACAGTTTTATAGGTTATTGTCGGGCAGCCTTCGATGTGACATATAAGGCCCCCTTAAAAGAAAGAAACCACTAAGAGATTTTCTTTCCATTTATCTAACAAATACTAATCAAATTTTGTAGTTGTTAAAAGGCATGATTTCCTAATAAAAAGAGGTAGTTATAACATCCACCAAGATTCAATTGTTGAGATGTGTACTTGATGACAACATTTGCTATCCACTTCAAATCGAAACCTCTTGTGAACTAGCTATAAGGCCTATTATCATGGCTCAGAGTTCTCAACAACCTTGTATGATCATTTCTTATGGAGACTTGTTTGTAATTCCAGGAATATATGCCAAAATAGTACTTCATCCTTGTTGAATGATCCTTTCATATACGTTTCCTTAAGTTACTTAGAGTGAAAACTAATAAAGAGAAAAAAAGTTTACTTTTGTCCATTTGAGAAACATGTTAATACACATTTTATAATTTATTATTATACATGTTGGGGTGTTGTATATGGGGAAATTTGCACAAATGTATCTTGTTGAGAGGTTTTAAACAAATTAAAGGTTATTGAGTTGTTATTATAGACACCTATAATTTAGTTCGAGCAATTTAAATACTTAAATTGTGCTAATCATACCATTCCCTCAAATTGACGACATATCGTCAATATCACACATTTTTTTGCTATCATCGTTAATTAATTACATATCCCACTTCTACTAATTTTTCTTCTACGCCTTCAAAATTTATCTATCTACTATCTTTGAAGTGGCGTCACTTACGCCACCCCAAAGAGGGGCAAATGTAGACACCTATAATTTAACTCGAGCAATTTAAATACTTAAATTGCGTTAATTATCCTCTCTCCCGCAAATTGGTGACATATCGTCAATATAACACACTTCCTCTTCCATCACCGTTAATTAGCTACATTACGTTAGTTAATTAACCCTTCTATCCAACAAATACACCAATTAACAACCTTTCGTTAATTAATTCCCCTTTCTATCTAGACTAATTAATTATTATTAATTAATTAGCTTCCTCTTCCATTAAATCAATAAATCATCATTTATTTGATTAAATCTCTCTCATAGTCTAAATCATGCTAATTATTCCTCTAAAAAGCTTTTATAAGCTTACACACCTATTAATTAATCACTTGGGTTAATTAATAAATCCCCCTAAACTCTTGAAGATCAAACAATCAACTTCGATTGCCATGGATCTACCTAGGTTTGAGAATCGAGGCTCATCAAAGTATGGTTACAAGACCATTTTGATTATCTCCATCCAAAATCTTGGATGGATGAAATGCAAGAATGAGGATTTTAGCTCAAATGAAATATGCTCTAAGATAAAATGCCTATAGATTAGCTATAAGCATGAAAGGTGTAAGAAGAAAGGTAGGAGGGCTCCTTATATAGCCCAATGGATAAAATAATCTCTACATCCCTTTACATGTGGGATAATATGGAGGTTGGGTTAGTTGTGGATAAGAGAGGTTTAGAAACGGTTCGAGTCAACCTTTGGAGAGTTTATTTTGTCCTTTAGTGACTCATTGGGTTTGAGGAGGTTTATTAATTAACCGCAGTGATTAATTAATAGGTGTGCAAACTTATATAAGTTTTTAGAGGAATAGTTAGTATGATTTATGTTATGAGAGAATTTTAATCAAATAAATGATGATTTATCGATTAAATAGAAGGGAAAATTCATTGATTAAGAATAATTAATTAATCTAGATAGAAAGGGAGTTGAATAACGAAAGGTCATTAATTGACGTCATTGTTAGATATAAGAGTTAATTAACTAACGTAATGTAATTAATTAACGATGATAACAAAGAAAATGTGTGATATCGATTTATATGTCGTCAATTAATGGGAAATTGTATAATTATCACAATTTAAGTATTTAAATTACTTGAGATAAATTATAGGTGTCTACAATTATGTACTTTAGGTTATTATATTTTTTTGATTTCTTGCAAAAATTGTTCTTGATTTGGTCATCGTGGCACCAATGGATTGGAAACCGTTTGCAAGTAGTCGCAGGGGAGACATTGGTTCTCGTGTCAATAAATTATGCACAAATGTGGTCTTTTGCAATTTTTTTGCCTTTTAGGCCGCATGGGATAATTTATCGCATACCACCGCCTATAATCAAACCTAAAGGTATTACATCTGTTTATTTAGTTGGTTACGGAGTCGACTTCGCCAATCATTGTTTGCAATGTGTTGGCTAAAGTCATGCGAGACGGATTTGTGGCATGATTTTGTCTTATTGTTTGAATAAGGTTCTCAATGGCAATTTTATTTTGTCAGATTCTTCCAACGATATCAACTTGTGTTCCTATTGGTTTCATGGGGACAAAAGGAGCCACATGAGGCGGATCTACGTTTAGAGGAGGGTTTTGAGGAATATACCGACAAAACAAAGAAATTGTATACATAAACAAAAATTGAAAAACCCATGAAAATCACAAAAAAACCTAAAATGCAAGAAATTTGATCAAAATTGAGGGCTTACCTCTTCGTCTTGGTGGCATCGTTGAAAATTTCACGATCCAAGTCTAAAGAGCAATTTGTAAGGGGTATTCAAAGTGCGAGTGCCAACAATGGAGGAGAAATCACGGTTCACAAGGGAAAATGAGGGGTCACGAGTTTGTTATTTTTTGTCTTAAAGGACCGTAATCGCGGTTTTAGGTTCAAAATTCCCAAACCTATAGAAAACAACCCGCAATTGTCTGTACGTGAATTTTGGGTTTTCATGTCCACTTTTGGCCCCCAACTTATTGCACTTACCCCCTTAGTTTATACTTTCGATTTATGTGTCCATGTGAGTCCAATGGGTGGGAATGCAACAACAACAAAAGAAGAAAAGTGTAGGAGTAGCAACAACTTGAATTGGCATATTGGGAAACAATGCAAGTGGAAGAATACAAGCACAATTGAATTGAGATTGGCTTTGGTAATTTCAGCAAGAAAGGCAACAACTTTTCAATAACAAGAATACTCAAAATTCTCCATGTTTTGCTTAAGAACAAGCAATGGTTATATAAGAATTAACTGGGTCATGCAAAAAGCCACATCATCACATGAAGTGGGGGATCAAACATGCAATTACAAATAGAAGTGTAAGAATAGATTGACATAAGGAATTTTGGCCTTGGAATCATCTAAAATGGGCAACAAACACGCCTACAAATGGAAGTTAATCTAAGAAGTCGTGCGTGTTTAATTTACGCATGAAAGTTTCTGGAAAAATCATGCAGAACCACTGCCCTGTGCAGGGTGACAAACATGAAACTATCGCCCAAGCCTGGGTGACAAACATGAAACTATCGCCCAAGCCTGGGTGACAAACATGAAACCGTCGCCCAAACAAGGTGACAAACACAAAGCCACTACCCAAGCATGGTGACAAACATGAAACCGCCACCCAAGCCTAGGTGGTAGTTTTGACACTAAAGGTCAAAACATGCATAAAAGAAGTGGGAAGCTAGAAGAAAGCATGCAAAGGCTAAGTAGGGATGTCTAGGCTACATATATACTGCAAATGGGTTTAGGAACTCGAACACCTTCTGAAAGGATATGAATCATCATTGGGGACCTTTTGTAACCATTTTCTCGACAATGTAGCACGTGCAATTTTGGGTGCGTGATAATAACCTTAGAGCCAATGTTGATGATAAATTGGCGGAGGAAAAGATCCTCCATCTCATAGAATGTACTAATGGACCCAAAGGGGAGATGAGTGTACCATCAGTAACGCCTCATCAATAAGACTGTAACGAAAGGCTTGAAGTAATAATCTATCATTATAATAAGAGGTCATAGGCATGCAAAGTAATGTAGAAGATGAGCGTGAGAGTCACCAATACCATTAAAGCAAGTAAATGTGGGCGAGAATAAATTCATTAGGAAATGTTGAATTATGAATCTTCTTAGGGACATGGTTACCATGTAATGAGGTGTTGTCAATAAAAACATAGTAAGCCCTACTTTATAAAGTGAGGGATTGAACTTGAGATTGTAATTGACCTACGACATGTATGAGAGAGATGATATCCTGTGAAGGAATGTTAGAAGATGGCAAAAATATATTAAGCGGTTGTAACTTGCCATGTGGGTGATCATAGGAATATCAAGAGGCGAGAAGAGATATTTTGATGCTAAGGGCACACTAGGAGTAGGTGATGAGGAAGCTATAGTAGGTTATATAGATAGAATATCCATAGCTATGGTAGGAATAGCATCGAAACATCCATAATATATAAGGTGACCGCTGAGACACATCTATAAGAGAAGATGAACTAGGAGATGTAGATGATGTGACAAGAGGAGATGAAACAATAGGAGAAGAAGAATCAATAGATGGTGGTGAATCATGCACAGTGGTAGATGCGATCTCGTGTGAAGGCAATAATGGAGTAGATGAGTCACACTTGTCAATATAGAAAGAAGGAGAACTATGACTATGAACCGCCTCATCAGTATCAAATAGAGACTCATAAATAAGAATATCACTAAGGATGTTATCAATAGGATCATCAACATAATGTGAAGGAGTATGCAAACTAGTATGAGATGTATCATTGGAAGCAATATCAGAAGTAGCATAATCATGAGGAGATACTATATTAGTGGTTGGACTAGAAGAAGAATCAGTATGCACCAGTGAGTGATTGTCAATACCGAGCAAGTAATCAATAAGGGAATCATCTAAAGTTTCCTTTGAAAGATTAGAAGGAGGATCACAAGTAGCCGTATAACATGGTGTACAATGAGTAAAGGCTATTGGATCCTCAACAATACTAATTCCTATAGGAGAATCTTCAAAATGAGTAGGCACATATTGTTAGCCATCTAGAAGTTGTTGTTGGATGTGATTGGGTGTAGTAACAAGAGTATTGTATAGAGCCTTCAACTTAGCGATGACATCCTCATCATAGATAGGGTTAACGCTAAAATGAGACATGATGGGTGAAGAAGAGGAACTATCCTTATCCATTAGGGTTTGATTGGATCCTAAGGAAAGATATTTAAAAGTACGGGTTCACCAAAATGATTAACTAAAATAAGGAAATTACTATTATTTTAAGTTAATCTAAACTAGTAATAATAATGAAATAACTAATATGAAGTGCAATGTAAATGTTAAATGATTTTATTTTATATTAAAATGAAATGAAATAATTAAAATAGGAGGGATAGGGTACTAACTTGAAAATGACTTACCTCACTGTGCGTTGGACTTTAGCGGGCTGATGTGTGGACGAAGAAGAGTGTGATGGCACGATTCAGAAATTGTAGGAGATGAATATTTGATTGGACTGGGGTGCCTAGAGGAGGATTGGGGCACCTATGGCCGCCCGGTCTCGCGGTATGGGAGCTCGGTCTCTGAAAGGCTCAAAATCTGAATTTGACAGTGTCACTAGATCTTCACAATATCTTTATCTTTGTCGCATGGTTATTGCAATACCTTTGCTTATGTCGTTGTGAATCTATGATGAAGATATACCTGCAAAACCCCATACAAAACATCAAATCCCTAAAAATAAAGATGCATATGAAGGGATCAGAATGACCTTAACTGCCAAAATGGTGGACTCATTAACCAAGCATTGCACTACATTCCAAACCCAATGTAGTTTTGTGTGCTTGTGTGTGCAATTGTGTGCCTAGGGTGCCTTAACGTCAATGACGCAGAAGTAGAGGGCAATAACTAGATGTAAAATGCAAATGGTGGATGGAATAGAATGAATATAACCCTTCCCCCTATGCTTGTGTGATGCAAATGTAAATGATTCCCAAATGTAGTCCTTTGCCTTAGTAGATAGCTAGCTCTTGATAGTAGATAGTCCGCCCATAAAATAGTGAGTATGTTATGTTTATATAGGGATCTCTTGCTCAAATTTCGACACTAATGACCCAACATGCCAACTAGTACCTAGGGGAATGAGACAACAAACCATAAAGACCGACCTCAAACAAATAAATTAGATCTAAGTGTCTGGGACCAGGGCACCTAAAATTAAGGACCGAGGTGCCCATGGGCACCCTAGTACTACCCTAGGCACCCTAGTCAAAGACTAGAGACGACAAATGACCAAATAACGACACCTGATACTCCCTGAGAGATGACCAAAACTATGTAAACAATTGACGACTGTGCAAGACAAATGACGACAACGACCAACTAACTGATGAAAGGACTAAGGGATGAACCATTAATGAATACTTTTCTTACGTGAGATCCATATCTAAAAACAACATGTTTTGGCGGTATAAATGTAATAATAAGTGCGTGATTTTGTGACTACACTTAATGTGTATGGCACTTGTGTTTATAAACACTTTCTTTTCCCCTCCAATTTCAACATGATTGTCCTTCACATCTGCTTGATTTTTCTTGAAATTCAGCCCCTCTTTTTACACATTTTGAGCATTCTCATCCTCGCATTAATCGGACCAATTTTCAACATATATGGAGTTATATTGTTTTGTGAAACTTGTTGGAGATGAGACATAAATAAGGGGTTGTTGATTTATTTCTCCTTCAGGTATAGATGATTTGGGCTCAAGAATTTTGATTTGATCAATTGGAGAAGCCAAATGATCCTCCAAAACATGTTCCCTTCTTTGTTGATCTACCCTCTCAAAAACAATTGCATGATTTTGAATAAAAAAATGTTATTGGGAGTGTTTTATGGGTTGTTCCTTCTCTCCATAAGTTGAGTAACAAACATCTCATTCTACCAACATTATAGGATAACTTGGTTTAGTGAGTGTTGGGTAGAAGGTAGGGACAACATGTGGAATACCACAACTTCTAAAAAAATTAGTGCAAGGATTAAGAAAGTTGGGTAATGCCTTGGGCGGAGATGGGAGGGAGTTTTGCAAAGCATAAGGGATGTTTCAGGCATGATAAGCTTGTGGAGCACCAAAAGAATGACTAGGAAGAAAATTATATTTTTGTTTTTGGAATGGAATAAATAATTTTTTCTTTATTTGCATAAGGGAAAGGAGACTTAGAGATGGTGAGGGAAGAATGGAAGCAATGGGATGGGTTTCCTTTGTCTAGCTTGAATGAGCATCTTCTCAACTTGCAATGTAATTGTAAAATCCCGAGAAAGAGTATCGCCTACTGTGGATTGGATTAACACAACTAAATCAATATCAAAATACCTCAAATAATACAAGAATGCCATACCTTATGAGGTTTTGAATTCTTGAGGAATTCTATTCCAAGTCCTTGTAAATCTAATGTTGAAATTAGATATAAATTCCATTGGAGCCCATTGTATTTTGTTGAGGTGTTCCATGAGAGAAATAATATCCACATTCTCCTTAAACTAGTTGTGTAGTTGTTCTCCCAATTGATCCCATGTGGAAATGGATTGTGGAGCCAAAATTTGTACTAATCTCTTGCTTTACCTCTGAATGATGAAACAAGAAGCCGAAGCAAATGTTTTCTTCTATGATGTTGTGAATGACACAATGGTTTGTTATATATTGAATGTGATCAATAAGAGATTGATCTCCATTTCCTTGGAAAAGAAGTAGGGGTTTTAGGGTTGTTTTGGGGATATCATTCCACTGCTACAAATGAAGGGGGCTAAAATTGAAATGAGAGAATGGAAGATCTCTTTGGAGATCCATGAGAGGAATGGAAACATGAAAATGAGTGGAAAGATGGAGGGGACAATTTATAGACTCATATAATGGGTTTCTTTGAATGATGGAGACGTCATATGTGTTGAGAACTACATCCAAAGGTTGAATACCATCAAGAACACATCAATATTGCTGGTATGAAGTTGTAAATATCTTCGTATTGGTCTCACTAGGCATTCCAAAAATTGTTGTCGCTCAAAATTGTACGCTATATATGATCATGGAAGATCAAAATTTTGGGCCAACATGAGACTATCTCCAAGTGTGGTACTTGAAAATTGAGATAGACCTCCAGAGAAGGATGGTTCCTCTACCTATCCTAATGTTAAAACTACTCCTATAACTGAAAGCAAAACTATCTAAGCCTAATCTAAGCATTCACAGGGACCAAAGAGAGAGATGCATGGAAATGAAATCCTAAGCTATGAAAGAGGTGATAACACCAAGAAAAGGGGGATCAATCTCCATGAGGGAGAAATGAGAAATAAATGAAGGTAGGAGAGGGCATACAAGTGTGCCATAGATCCAAAACAAGAAAATATACTCATTCCACACATTGAAAACACAAAGAAAAGGAAAACCTACAAGTATAACTCATACACAACATAAAATGAGAGAGCAGAGAGGTAAGAGACACAACCAAATGTAAGAAAAGGGAAGAGAAGAGCCACAATGTTTAGATTTAATTGTTCCAGAGTATACATAGTCTGTTACATCCATTTGGGAGGCATTGAGGGCATTGCAAGCTCCAAAACATAGGTTTGCAACTCAATTTTGTTTGGGACACCATTTTGGCATGGTGCCTTTACAAAAATGGAGAAGGATACATTACAATAAAAATGAGTTGCATATATAGAAGAAGAAGAGGAGAGAGAGGAAATTCAAAATTAAGGATCCCAACCACTTCTTCAACCACCCAGGACTAATCAACATTAAAGTTTTGCATACCCAACATGAGCATCAAATTTTGTAGAGCTCATACCGAAAACAACTCCTAGTTCATTTTTTTTACATTTTCACCCCAATAAAAAACTTTCATGTGGCCACCAAATGCATTAATCATGTAGTACTCTTCAATACCTTTCCAACGGTATAAATTTTGTCTCATTTGGTGACCTGGATCAAAAGTTATGAGCATTTGAAGATTGCACATTAATTTGCATAGGTAATTGTGAACTTGCAAAAAACATCTCGAGCCCCCAAATCAGTAATTGCAAAATGAAAAACTACAAATTACAAATTGCAAAAGCGTGAAATGGTTCCCAAGGCCCTAAACTATGAACTTGCAAAAAGTTCCCAAGGCCTAAAATTTACAAGATATACAAAATTTGAAGTTTTTTTTTGGTTTTTGGGAAAGGAGGACTTTACCTTGATCTAGTGAAGGTGTTTTTAGATAAAAGTGAACCCAAATATGATTAAAAAAGTGATTTTTATGGATTCAAAGATTCCCAAGTGCTTAAACATGTAAAGAAAAATTGAAAATATGAAGCATTCAAGGAAAAGATAGTACCAGTTGCCCAAAATGAAATGCAAGCTCATTTTGGTCAATATAAACTTGTGCGGGAATTATAGATTGTTGATGATGATATACGATGATGATGAGCTTGTTAATATCACGCTTTTTTATCTGCTATGACTTAGACATGAGATGAATGCTCCAATGTTTGCATTTTCATTTTGTTTGGTGATAGACATGTTGACATAACATCTCCACCTCCCTAATTCACGACCCACACCGCCACGACCAAACTAATATCAAACATTTTTTTGGATTAGGGTAAAATGAGGGTGTTGAAAGGACCCACATCCTTGTACATTTGAGGATTTTTTTGAGAGGATCCACAACCTTGGTTACAATGAAGGGGACCACCATTAGGAACCCAATTGAAGCAACCATGAAACCATATTGAAGATGCAACGACATCGACCGCAACGAGTGAGGCAACAACCGAGAGATGACATTGAGTGAAGCAACAACCAAGGACAACAACGAGAGAAGCAACAACTAGCGAATGAAGTAGCAACCAACAACAATAGCGAGAGAAGCAACAATCGGTGACAACAACGTGTGAAGCAACAACTAGAGCGAGCTTGAACTAAAATGCTACCAACTATAGAGAGTGAAGAAACCAACATCTTTGCGACAACAATGAGCAGAGATGCCATATCTAATGGAAAAACCACCTCCTAGGAGGATCATGCCTAGGGGGATTTGAACACGGGTGGGAAAGCACACAACCATGTGACTTGACCACACCACTCCCCCATCGGCTTGCTTGCATCAAACATTGGGCTTTCACCAAGATTAACTTTATCCCTTGACATTAATTAGTATTGGATTTGCGATTGGTTTCAAGATCAATACACATTAGTCTTTGCATCGAGGATCCTTCGAGTTCTACAACGTATTGCATCATGGATCTTGTATTGAGTATTACGATTCAAACTTGCATCTACTAGCTCCTCGCACTGCACATCGATGGGATTACCCAACTTTGCATGTTCCCTCGACTCACTCACTTTTTCTCTTTGCATGTGGTGGTTAAAACATTGCATTGTCTTGAATCTCCAAGTGTCTATATCATGCAAGCTACACGCGTCCCCATGTACTAACATATGGTTTGGTATCTATTCTAAATGTCCTCAATCAACATCCATGCATTTAACAAATTCCATACATTCATGTTTTTTGGCTCATTAATAAATAATAATCCTCAAACCAATCAACTAAATTATAATCTTCGATGAAACATTCCTTATTTATAACCTTGAATGAGCTAGAGTATCGAAGGAGGAACCAAGTGTGCATGCAAAAATTGATTTTTCTCTTTTGCAATGCCTCAAACATTAATTACACTGATAGGTGTTTCCAAATGAGAGTCTCGATGGTTGTGCCTATGCACATCGGGAAATGGAAGGTCGAGATTTTGTGTCAATGGTTGGTGTTAGATGGCATCATCTATATTGTT
Source organism: Taxus wallichiana var. yunnanensis (assembly GCA_018340775.1). NCBI lineage: Eukaryota > Viridiplantae > Streptophyta > Pinopsida > Cupressales > Taxaceae > Taxus > Taxus wallichiana. The sequence continues at coordinate 534,881,903 of CM031239.1, forward strand.
GATGAGGGAAGCCTTGATCACTACCTTAATCACTCAAGAGAAGCCCTAATCACAAATGTGTATGAAATTGAGGACACGAGGAACCTTAAAGGAAAAATTTTCGTATACAACATATGCAAAGTTTGAATTTTGAAGATATACAAGTTTCCCTATCTACAAGTGGTGGCAATGATACCATACGTCGGGACCAACAAGCCCCCTCTCCATGTAATACATTAATGGCTTCCACTTAATGACCGATTAACATTTTCCTTTATTGACATGGACAATATAGATCGATCACACCTTTCTTTTTTATCTAAGATTTCTTCATTGACGTTACCTCAATGACTTGTGTATCTGCACCCCCTTTCTCCTTTTAAGTGATTGATAAAATTGACTCATCATTCAATTGTGACTAATCATAACAAAGAAGAGTTTCACATTAGTTATCCCCAACATTTACCCCCCCCCTGTTCTTTTCCTCCCTCAAACCCCCTTCTTCATCACCCCTCTTGTAATGTTTCCTCCCTCAAGTCAAGTTTAGCTTCTTTGTCACATCCCCTTTAAATAAAGTTCTTGTGCGATGGCTACTAATACAAACGTGAACAAACGTTCAAGGTTTAGTTCTACATAGAAGCGGTGTAGTTGTTTAATGGTGTAAAAGGAAAAGTTCGGGCGGTAAAGGTAATTTAAAATCATTTGTTTTTAATTTCAAAAATACAAGAACGCCGATTGGTGGGATGGGTTATCCGCGGATCAAGACAGACTCCATCCGAACCGTCCGTAATGAATGAATCGGACGGTCAGCGAATCCCCTTCAAACACACACTGTGGAGTCTCTATATAACCACTGGGAATTCTATTAACTTTACATAAGCAGCATCGAGCTTTGACTTTCAGATCGGGATTTTGTTGTGGAAGGTTAGTTCTGTGTAAAAAGGGATGGAGTCCGGAGCTGGTAAGGCTGGGAAGGGAGGAAGAAAGGGAGGCGCTAAGAAGAAGAGCGTCTCTAAATCTCTGAAAGCAGGTCTTCAGTTCCCCGTGGGAAGACTCGGAAGATATCTGAAGAAGGGGCGATATGCGAAGAGAGTCGGTGTCGGTGCTCCTGTTTATTTGGCCGCTGTAATGGAGTATTTGGCAGCTGAGGTTCTTGAGCTCGCTGGAAATGCAGCCAGGGACAACAAGAAGACCAGGATTGTTCCGAGACATCTCCTGCTCGCGATCAGAAATGATGAGGAGTTGGGGAAATTGTTGGGCGGCGTCACCATTGCACACGGCGGAGTTCTGCCAAACATTCACCAGGTGCTTCTCCCCAAGAAGACCGCTTCCTCGGACAAGGAACCCAAGTCTCCCAAATCTCCTAAGAAGAAATAAATTGCTAAATTGAGGGGATTAATTTGATTCAAACGGTGTTTTATAACACCACCCACCATACTGATTTTGCTGTCTCTTCTTGATTTTGGAGCTTTATGTTTCTATTGCTTGGTGTAAAACTAAGAAGATTGGATGAGTGTAGATCTCAAATCATTCAAAGGTTCATTTCTAGTTAATATTCAGAATTTCTTTGAATTAAAGACTCTTGTTTTAAGTACATGCTAAATAATAAACTTAAGCACTAGGCATCTGACATAAACCCAAACACTGTTCTGAAGTTCCATTTATTCACATAGGATGGCTGAGAAATGATGAAAAAATTGATAGAGTCTGGAACGGAATACAAAAATATCTCGCTTGGCAATTGTACACGCAGAGTTTGTTTTGTTGATAGCGTTGTCTCTAAAAACTTAATGAAATGTCAAGATGGTCTATAAAACTCTTAGCTTTTTTTCCCACCTATGCTAGATCTTCTCTTTTGGATGGTATTGCAAATTTGAAAGGGAACGGGTGTCACTCCTTCGAATCTGGCTAATGTTTTGGAATGTGAGTTGAAGATGACCATGCGAATTATTTATCTAGATTGTTTTATGCTCTAAAATGCATTTCTAAAGATTTTTCTTCTTTCATATTTTCCATAAGGCATAAGAGTTGTCCTTGGTGTTGCTCCTTGGTTGCATAATGTTGTTATTGATAAGGACAAGAATTTGTTCAATGGATGTGGATTACAATTTTACTTCAAAACAAGCTTTATTGGGATGTGCTCTTTATGATGTTCACTCTAGAATCTATTTATAGAAATGGTTGAGGAAATAACCCCATAGGTTGAATGGCTTCTTATATGTGATTTTAATATGGTTGGACATAAAGATGATCATTCATGGAATAATGGTTCTTGTTTGCCTCAAGTTGAGTTTGATGTTTGGATGAATTGTTGAAATACTTTAGTGGTTTATGACACTCTTAACATCAAATTCTCTTCACAAAAAATGTTGGTTTACTTGGTTTAATTATAGATGAGATAATGAAAGGAAATTGAGTAGGTTTGATAGATTTTATGTTTATATTAGTTTCTCCTTCTTTGACCTCAAATGGTTCATTACTTGAACATGATCTCTCCTCTACACTTTTTGATGATACTCTTACCAACTTAAAGTTCTCTCTTGGACTTAAATGACTAATATTGTTCTTCCATTCAAACTTTATGTATCTCACCTTAAAAATTCAACTTGTCTTCATGCCTTGCAATCTATTTAGCTTGCTTCCCCTAAACTTAAGTAGGGAGGAAATTGGATTGATTGGTGGCCTTAAATGTCATCTAAATGCACGGTCTTTCTTTAACAATTTGGAAGAGTGGTTGCTAGACAAAGGAGATGAAAAAATGCTCTTAAGAGACAACTTGTTAAAAATAGTTTTTTCCTTGTTAAGAGAAGAAAATTTGAATCAAAGTAAGGACATTGTTGATTAGGTTAAATATAACAATATTCAAGCAAGATCTAGCTAAAGAAGTACAAGTAAGAGTGAAAGATAGAAGATAAAGATGATATAGCTTGTAATTGTGTGTTTGAATTGATTTTGTGTTGATGAACATGATGGAAATGAAGATTTTGGATTGTGTAAGCTTTGTTTTTAATTTTAGAATGTGACGATCTCAAGGATAGGAGCTCTTGGAGTGGGATAAGGTTGTTTGGGCATTAGTGTTTATTCGGGTGTTGGTTCTTTTTGTGTTGTTTCTTGTTCATTATAGGTTGTGTCGGGGTTTCTAGACTTTTGCTCTATTGCATATGTACTTGTAAAAGAAACTCTAGTTATTTGCACAATACTCAAGTGCACATTAAATGAATGAATAATACATATATTCGAGTCAAATTGACCTCGATAGTCACCTCAATGTGATTATCATCGAGTGTTGCACTATATTTTAGATTAAATGTGGTTCTTGCGTGTGTATGATTGGGAATAGTATCCTTTAAGCTACGTTATCATATTGTTGGTCGCATAAAGAATAACAAGCTATAATTACTTTGTCCCAATAAAAATGTGTGGTATGGAATTCAAAATAAACCCTCCTATGTAGTGAAGTATGCAGTCCCAAAATGCAGTCCTTGATGTAGTAAATTAAAAACTATTAGCTCCTTGTAAGTGTATGCGTCTCTTAATGAGGTTAAATAAGTGTGTGTGTGTAAGTTTCACATTAATAAGTGAAAGACCAACCCAAGGTAGTAAACAATGACATGAAAGATGTAACATCTAAGAATTTAGAAAAAGAAGAATGGGGACAGAAGCGCCTAGAGAGGACAATAACACTTGGGTGCTCATGTCCCTAATGAGCAATTTTGTACAGTGGTGCCAAAAATAAAGTAGTGGAATTAAAGTTGAATAGAGGTCGACTAGTGTGCAAAACTATAATGCGTAAATTCATAAAAGACAAGTAACAAAGATAAGAAGGATAAAAACAATATTAAAGCAAAACAAGTGTTGTTAATGACTAGTTCTCTTGTTTAGGAATTATGCATATAAATGAAGTATTAAGAGACTAGATATACATAGTAAGTGTGTGATTTAGTGACTACATTTGCCCACATTAAGTTTGTGTGTGTAAGTTTTGTCATTAATAAGTGAAAGACCAACCCAAGGTAGTAAACAATGACATGAAAGATGTAACATCTAAAAATTTAGAAAAAGAAGAATGGGGACAGAAGTGCCTAGAGAGGACAATAACACTTGGGCGCTCATGTCCCTAATGAGCAATTTTGTACAGGGTGCCAAAAAAATAAAATAGTGGAATTAAAGTTGAATAGATGTCGGCTAGTGTGCAAAACTATAAGGTGTAAATCCATAAAAGACAAGTAACAAAGATAAGAAGGATAAAAACAATATTAAAGCAAAACAAGTGTTGTTAATGACTAGTTCTCTTGTTTAGGAATCATGCATATAAATGAAGTATTTAGAGGCTAGATGTACATAGTAAGTGTGTGATTTAGTGACTACATTTGCCCCCACTTTATGTTAGTGAATAAGGATTTGGTAGCATAAAGTAGAAAAGAAAATCATACCTTGGGGAGTCGAAAGAATATTGTGCCTAGTAGCGTGTTGAATGAGTGTTGTAGTGTGTTGAATGAAATAGTGCAAAATGTGTATTGTGAAATTCTAAGGGAAGGGAAGGATAAGGATCCTAGGGTGACCTTTGCGTGTGTGGAGTGATAATGATGTGTGCGTGTAGTTCCTTGGAATATCATCTTTATCAGAACATGTTTGAGATTTGTTTCATCATTGTTTGTGCTTTGCCTTCGATGGGATATGATGGGACCTACAAAAAAAAACAAGTGTAGTCAATCCTCTAGGTAATTGCAATTGAACTTTAAATTTAACAATATGTAAAATTGGAAAAAGCTAAACCAAGGGGTTAGAGTACACCTGAAATCTTTGAAAGAGAAAGGGGTAGAAATTTGTTCTTGCTTGTAGATTTGTTGCTTAGGAGCTGGTTGGAATAATATGAAGGATTTGAGCTTCCTATTGCCAAACTAGGGATTTGAGCGCCCCGACACTAATCTTCGGATTTAGGCATCTTATCGCCGTTAAAGGAAAGTGTATTGGGAGAGCTCATATGTTTTTGCCTCAAACTATGAACGCTCCCCATGGATCAGTGTCACTGTAGATGATCACAAACCCAATTTGTAACTTACCTCGAGTGACACATTGTTCTAGGCATATCGTTTTCCTACATATGCCCTAGGTGCAACTTCTTTATTTGTTCTTACTTTGGTTCTTGAGTAAGTAGTTAGTTCCTTATTTAGTACTTGTTAGTAATTGATTGTAATTTGAAATTGATTGTGTAACTTTTGAAATCAAGAAGATTGTAGACTTGTAGTACGGCAAAAACGATGAAAATGCTCAGAAAGTTTTTTGCCAGGTGGGACACTAGACGCCATGTTATGTTCCGTATTGGGTGTTTATTCTAAGATGTGAATTTTGGAAAAGTCTATTTTTGGCCCTATTATGTAACTGATTACTGCTTTGATCACGCTTATTGTGATTCTATAACTATTGTATGTAATTGCTAGGAGGGTGAAGAGGTTCACCGATGTTTGCCCCCACTCGTTTGGGGTGCATGAGATGAACAAAGTGAATGAAGCCCAAATGAGGAAGGATGAAACTGATATGCATATCTGATATAGGGATTCCTATATGGGGAATATGGATTACACATGGTAGTTACCATGGCACAAGAAAAATAATTGGAAAATGCTAACATACAAGTGTTAGTGATAAACAAACAATGCACACATGAATAACTAGTAAAAGCATATAGGAAAAAAACAAACAAGGACACAACGAGGAGTTGGTTGCATACATGGGACACCACTCAAGATGTCACAAGACAATCAAATCGTTAATGATTATGCAAATAAGGATGCAAGCTAACATAGGGCATAGCCCACAAACAATAACAAACTATTTACAAGTAAATCAGACAAACCATGATTCAAATGAGTCATGTAAGGTAAATGCTACACATGAAACACCTATTATCATGTTAGGAAAGATAAATAGTATGCCACAATGTAATATTTGAATATAGGAATGAAAATGTGAAATATTGTAATGGATAAAACCTGATAGTAAGTGGAAAAAGGTAGATGCCCCAAGAGCCTCAATGGGATTGGTAATAGACATGGCCAAACATCATACATGTGTAACAACCTATAAGTGATATGTATTCACCTCAAGATACCATGTGAATGCACATGTGTGTATGAAAAATGATAAAGCATACTAGGAATTGTAGTAACATGATAAACAAAGGTGCAATATATAGTAGTATAAGGAAGCAAGAGTACATCCAATCAAGATCTAAGCAAACATGTTTTTGGATTTTTAATTGCAAATATGTGAAAGAGAATATCTAAAAGGGAGGAATAAGGATGCCCCCATGTGTGTGTGTGTGTGTAAAGTGAGGTTCATGTAGGTAAGGATGCCCTCAACAATTAAGTATGAACCAGGAACAAGAGTGTATCATTGGGTGGTGTGGGGGAATTAGGATGCCCCAAGTGTGAATGCCAAGATGATCTATGCAATGAGAGTACTAGGAAAGGGTCCCAATCAACTGATGTAAAAGAACCATGCATGTGAACATGATCTAAGACTCGATGGTCATGGGAGAGTGCATGAGGCCAAGTATATGGAATAGGTCTAGAGAGCATGTGGAGAAAGAGAGTGTGAAATATGTCTAGATGGATCATGTGAAGCATATGACCTATGTGAAGAGCTTCCCCTATGAGGTGGGCTATGTGATCTAAAAAATACAAAGAGGCCTATGAGTAGGAGCCATGTGTGAAGGAAACTAAGATGGATGTGCAAAAGGTGTTATAAGAGGAAAGGGCTCTAGATACCATATGAGGTGTCAAGGCTAAGGAGCCATCATGAATAGGAGAAGATGCACTAGGAGTAGGAACAACTAAATATGGATGGATGGAGGAGCCAAGGATAAGGTGTCCGTGGTGGAATTCCTCGAATAGTAATAAGATGGCGCTCATGGATGAACTTAAGGCACAAGTGAACAATAGAAGGTACGACTTTGGCAACCCAAAGCCAAGGGAGTCCTAAGACTATGTCACAATGTGTAATAATAGATCCAATAGTAAATGACATAGAAATAGTAAGAGGCCCAATAATAATGGGTAGAATAACATGGCCATGAGAAGTGGGAGACCTATGTGTCATGAGATAAAGGGAAGCCAATTGACTACAAGAAAGATAATGAGCATGCATTGTGCTTGAATGTAGGATGTACCATAACATTGTTGATGGCATGGGGCCCAACAGAAGCATCAATATGTAATCTATGGGAGGAGAATGAGGCATGAAAATCAACATCAGTGAAAGTGATAATAGGTGATGAGAGATTAATAACATCGACAAGGAATCAAAGGGATGATCAAAGAAGCAAGAGGAGGCATTGTGGTAGGTATGATTGGAAGATGACTCAGGGGCTGACTTGTCATGCTTAGGTAATGGGTCATTGAATATTTTTAACTTTCCATTTGTCATTGGTAGATTTGGAATGGAAGTAGTGGATTCAAGTAACTAGATATCATTATTGTCAATGAGATCTTGAATCAAATGGCGAAGCTTGAAACACTTGTCGAGTAGAATGGCCATTACATCTATGGTAATCACAATGTGCATGCTCATCAAAATTCTTTCCATGGGGCCTATTAGGATCATACTTGAGAGGAGGTGGAAGAGAAATCAGATTGCTTTCAATGAGTTAGGGCAATAACATACATGGAGGATAAGGAAATCGAGTAAATGTATGTTGAGGGGCTTGGAGCTGAAGCTTAGGAGGTTGAGAAACAACATTGACATAGTAGCTTAACATCATTAGACTTGGGTTTAAAGGGAACCTTGCTTGGAAATTTAGAAGAGGAATGATCGGAAGTATTAGAACCATATTTTAGTTTTCCCAAAGAAAGTAGCTTAGTCTCACGAGTCTTCAAGGTATGACATAGATGGTCAAAGGAATGATAGGAATAAAAAAGCACACATTCTTGCAAAGGAGGAAAAATAATTTGAATAAATAGATCTTACAATTCAAATTCAACTAATACATTATTCATTTTAGAAATATTGTTCTTGTAACACAATACGTAATCACTAAGATGTTCATTAGATCCTTGTTTAATTTTAGCCATTTGTGCATAAGATATTTTCATTCCAATATTCATAGAAAAATGAGCTAAAAACCAACAAGAGTAGTAAATGATTTAACATAATGCAAGGGCAAGTCATAGAACCATCAAAACATAATCATGTAAGTTCTAGGAAACAACTTGGTCAAGAGGGTGTCATCACATGCATAGTCCAAGAAAGCAACATGAAAGGATATAAGGTGCTCTTGAGGGTCTCATGGCCATGAAAAGAGGAAACTTTGGTGAAAAAAAATGACAGGGAATGGATAAGAATAAACTTTGAGCAAGAGGATTGTGAAGAAGAAGTGAAGAATCAAGGGATGGAGAGGAAGAAGAAGTAGCTTGTTACAATTGATGAATTTGTGCTTACAAATCATGATAAAGAGACTCTAAAGCATGGGTTCTTGAAGAAGAACTAGGTATGAATGTGGGAGATAAGAGGAGAAGAAAGATTAGGATTGGGTGTGGAAGTAGGAATATGGCCAGTAGAAGCTCCTGCATTAGTAGGGGGGAAAGAGGGATAAAATATGTGGTAGTAGTAGAAATAGTGGTGCTAAGAGAAGCATAGGTAACAATCCTTTGGGATTCCTCATGGGCGGTAAAAAAAAGTAACATGTCTAGGTTTTAGGATGCTCAACAAGATAAGAATTGAGTTCATTGAGATCCTCAGTAGAGAAGTCACGAGAGGTACTAGCCATGATGAAAAGGGATCCGATAAGATAGGCGTGAAAGGATTTCAAGTTCACCAAATGATTTAATAAAATTTAAATATAAGTAAGGAAATTATTGATCAGATAAATATAACAATATTCAAACAAGATCTAGCTAAATAAGTACAAGCAAGAGTGAAAGATAGGAGATAAAGATGACTCAATTTTGTAGGGATGAATTGATTTTGGGCTAATGAATAGGCTGAAAATGTAGATTATGTGACTTGTGTAAGCTCTTTATGCCCATGATTCTAGAATGTGACGATCTCAGGGACATGAGCACCTAGAATGGGATAGGGATCTTGGGTGCTAGTGTTTGTTATTCTAGGTGTTGGTGTGTGGAACAAATTCAATCCTAGTTCTTTCTTGTCACTTCTTATTCATTGTAAATTGTGTTAGGTTCACATGCACTTATGCTCTGTTGCACATGTACCTATAAAATAAACCCTAACTACCTGTACAATACTCAAGTGCACATTAGATGAATAAATAATGCATATGCTTGAGTCGGATCGACCTCGGTGGTTACCCAATTTGATTTCACGAGTGCGTTTGCACTACATTTTAGATTCAATGTAGTTCGTGTGTGTGTGTGTGTGTGTGTGTGTGTGTGTGTGTGTGTGTGTGTATCTTGATAGGATCTTCCCTAGTGTCGAGTTGCACAAATAATAATGTGATACAAATACTTTGTCCCAATGTAAAATGTGTGATATTTGATTTAGAATAGAACCCTTATGTAGTGAAGTATGCAATCCCAAAATGCAAGACTTGATGTAATAAATAGAAAATATTAGCTTCTTGTAGGTGTATATTCCTCTTGAATGCTTTCCCCATAATGAGGTTAAATAATACATGTATATATATGATTCCTTCACTTAAGTTTCATCATTAACAAGTGAAAGGCTGACCCAGGGTAGTAAACAAAGACATGAAAGATGTAACATCTAAAAATTTAGAAAAAAGGAGGAAAAAGCACCCAGAGATGACAGTGGCGCCGAGCGCTCATGTCCTTAGTGAGAGGTTCTGTACAGGGTGCCAAAAATATAAAACAGTGGAATCAGAGCTGAATAGGATGTAGGTTAGTGTGCAAAATTGTAATGTGTAAATTTAGAAAAGAAAAGAAACAAAGATAAGAAGGATAAAAGTAATATCAAAGCAAAACAAGTGTTGTTAGTGACCAATTCTCTTGCTTAGGAATCATGCATATAATGAAGTATTGAGAGGCTAGATGTACATAGTAAATGTGTGATTTAGTGACTACAATTCCATGAGTGAAGGTTTACTAAAAAAATCTCACCGATTTAGAGGCTCGATTCATGAATTTGAAGTTTATAAGGCAAAGGTGCGAAAATTATATATCAACTTATTGAATAAGAGAGGAAGATAAGAATTCTACTTTCTTATTTCTATATCTCAAGCACATGCATAGGAAATAATGTGTCCTTCATAAAATAGCCCATATGGGAGAATTGAGAGCTTTATGGATGTGATCATGAACCAAAAATGGATCTAGAAATACCCAATTCTATGTATTCTCCTTATTGAGACTTGTAAAACATACCCTCAACATGTTCATTGTTAATAAAATGGTTAAGTCAGGTTGAAGGTGATCTAAACACCTTTGAATGAAAAAAATACCATATGTTGTTTTGTTATATGTATTAACTATGTGAATACCACATAATTGTCGTGAATCGCCTCAACTTTGTTGCGTAAAGGTTGCGTGTGAATCGCCATACTGGTTCAATCTCAATAGGAATTGGTTATCTATTGTTCTTCCATATCCGAGTTCATTGCAGGTATTAGGAATGTTATTCGTTTCATGGATTTCAAATATCGACAAGGTAAACAATTCTAAGTTTGTATTTCTCTCTTGAGGGTATAGTTACTTTGTAGATAACATAAGTATTTAAGTTGCACACTTGTATAGCTTGTAATGTTGTGCTCTATATTGTAATTATATATGAATTGGTTTTATTGCTAAGCTGAAACTCTTAATAATGGTTTAATTAATATAGTTTCAAGTAATTGACTTTGGCTTATGAATGATAATGTGTTTTCTGATTTAAGTCTTGACTGTGGGGAATTATATTAAAATATAGATTGTATGTTTAAGACTAGATGGATATAATGGATGTCAAGTATTATAAATAGAAGATCATTATATATGATTGACTGTGATGTTATTTCTGACTAATATAAAATGATGATATTATATTTGTTGACTTAAATTGGTTGTTTCATTTAATAAAATGATTTGATTAGTATAAGGTCAACCTAGATTGTTATTATCAATATATAATGAATCCGATATAGAAAATGAGTAGATGAATCATGCCAGTTCTTTTGAACTAACGTATGTATATTTCTCTCTCCTAATTGATGTGCATGTAAATAGGAGAAGATTTGAAGTCAAGTCCTTTATTATGACCTTCGGTCACATGTAAAAGAAAAATCCTTTTAATAAGTGTCTTCTTCGTTTTAAATGATTTCATGAAGAAGTCCTAATTGCAAGGACATGCATATGACCCACGATGTATGATCCAAATTCATGGATTTTGTTTACTTGTAATGAAGAAAATTAATTTTTCAATTTTTGTGAGATTTTGTATTAATAAAATAATGTATAACTTATTTAATTGATCTTGATTTATATGAGTAGATATTATCTACATCTTTATTTAATGACTATATCTTATTTAAGATGTTGTTGATTAGTAATACAATAAGTGGTCAAAATACCCTTTGATGAAATATTAAGTTATTACTTATTCTAATTCCTTGACTCAACTAATCTTATGAATAAAACAATAGTAAACAAGTTATTAAAGCATCGATTTTCATGGAAATAATATTATGGATCACTAATACATTTATAAAGTAAATGTATATTGATTTTAAATGGTAACGATATTATCTATATTTCATAATATGAAGATATTATGATAATGAACGTGGATAATAAAATCCTAGTTGAGATTAAAATGGGCATGGTTAACATGAAATGATTATTCATAAATCAAAATTTCCTTTTAAAATATTAAGATAGCCTTCGTAGGTAAATCATAGCATCATCTTTAAAATAAGAGAGCGGTTAGTAAACTAAACCTATCTTTGACTTGGTAACTTATAACTTCAATAAGATGACCTTATAAGAGAGTAATTAATAGTTTACTCCTAACACCAATAAATTACAAAGTTGTGGGAAACACAATCGAATGACTTTAGGAAGTCTTAAATAATACTTCATGACTATGACTTAAGTAAACAAGAAGTTGCTTAAGTCCCGTAGAAATGCCGTAAAATAAAATATGGTTGTAGTAGTAAACCTTAAATACGACGTAAATTATATGTAATCTCATGTCATCATACAACTACCTTGACATAGTACTAACTAGGGGTAGTTACGGAAGAGGAAAGAGGACGTAATGGAAGTAATTCCATTATGTGGTATCTCCCTATTCCGTAAGAACCCAAAGTAAGTTGTGGTTATTTTTGTTTACAGAGATGGTCATGTAAAGAACACACTTCCTCTTTCTTAACATGTTCACCTTCATAAACAAAAATATCCAAATAACTATGTCGAGATAATTGTTTGGTGATGGAAGACTATATCTTTAAGATTTTGTGCGGTCTCAAGATACGTTGTTTATGCACAAAGGAAAAATTTGGCCAAAGTAATGCAAGTAGATGATTGCATTGTTTGTTCATCGCATCCTATTATTATATATATCGAGATATCGAAAATGAAGATTGAATTTCGTGGTAGACATTAAAGATGGAAAACATAGTTGTCTCAATCTTGAAAAAGGTAAACTTGAACATACTAAATATTGTTTGATTAATGCATAGATTGGATCAAGGGAGAAACGATATAAACTCTTTTCAATACAAGGTTTTAACACGACAAATTTATCGAGATGGATCAAACCTACTAATAACTAGTTGTTTAAAATTATTAAATGGTTTGTTCTGAGTTAACTATGTTTCATACTTGTGATTAAATATGAAGATTAATTTTAAAAAATCTTCAATTTTTAGGGAAATAAATAAGGTATTACATTTTGGTATCAGAGTTATAGGTTCTAGCTCTTGGACTTAATGGGTTCATTATGCTAATATTAAGTTATTCATGTTTTAAAAGGATATAATGGTAAGAAGAAGAATGAAAAATGATGTTGCAATCAGTTCAACAAACCTTGAGGGAATATATAATGAAAAATTGGATGAGATCCTCTTGGTTCTCCAAAATAACTGTAACCAGATTGTTACCTTAGAGCAATATGTTGGGGTGAAAATGAAGAACATGAGGAAGAACATCCGGGTAGTAGGATAACGAAAATCAATGAGATAATATGAAATATTGCTTGACTTCCGAATCGACCAAGAATACTAAAAGAATCAGTCCACCAAAGTTCGATGGGATTTCCTTGGGTTATGGAACAAAAAATTGGTTAAGTGAAATGAAAAATATTTTGAAGTCAGAGACTTCTCTCGAAGAAACTACGATTGTGTAGGGTGATTTTTAGCTTTCTCAAGAAGTGTCCACTTGGTGGGACAATCGAAAAATGGAAAAATGAATTGAGACATCAACTATAAATTGGGAACAATTTCAAAGGATACTTTAAATCAACGATAGTTTCCCATTTGTATTTTTACCAAAAATGACAAAATTCCAAAGTTTAACCCAAGGGAAAATGTCAGTAATTGAGTATTGGGAACACTTCACTACAATTCTGAAATATGTTCCAAAATATCAAAAATATGAAAAGTTTTGGATTCGTAAGTTCGTTTTGGGCTTGAATCCTAGCATGAGGGGTGCAGTGGATGTGCACAGACCATCCACTATGGAGGCAGATTTTGAAAAAGCTATAAACAGAACAACAAAAGCTGCGTGGGATTTTGCTTCAAGAGAGGAAAAAATGAAAAACAATAAGTAATAATTCCTCAACTTACTTTTCCAAAAATACATGGTAAAAGAGATTTGATAAAAAGAAAAATTGAAAAGAAAAATAGTGCAAAAACATATGCCATAAATCGTATAAAAAAGACATAATAGTTTTGGTTTTCAGAATAGATTTGAGAGGAAGGGACATGTTGGGGGATGTTTTAAATGCCAAGGTGGTCATTATGCTAGTAAATGTCCCCAGAATAACCAAGGGAATAATCAGCAGTGGAAAACAACTTTGAGACCAAAGAACCATTTCAACAGAGGATGCATGTTGTTATAGGAAATTATGAGGCAAAGAAACAAACCACTCCCATTAAAGTCAAGGGTAAGTTTTTTGGCTTACATATTACTATTTTATTTGATACTGGAGAAATTAGATGTTTTGTTTCCTCTAAGCTAGCTTCTAAATTGTCTAAAAAGGTTGGATATGTGGAAAATTCATGGACTATTAAATATGGAAATAATGTTGTCCATAGAGTTACACAATGTCCGGTTGTAGCAATCTTAGAAGCACATTGCTGAGTTTACTACAAAACATAACCTTTTGTACTTCTTTTGGGGACTTATGATATTGTTATAGGCATGAATTGGTCTGTCTTAAGCACCAAGTATTTGTAGATTTCCTAAGAAAACTAGTAGTATAAGTTAATGATCAACAAAAACAAAAATAATACAAGGTATAAAAAGAGATTTTGTAGTAAGAAAAATATGTGCCATGTAGCTGAAAAAGGTTAATAATAAAGGTTGTATGTTATATGTAGTAAAAATAATGATTCCAACAAAGAAAATGAGCCAAAAATAGAGGATTTTCCTCTTTTAAATGAATTTAGAGATGTTTTTCCTAAAGAACTACCTGGTTTACCACCAAGATGAGAGTTTGAATTCGTCATAGACCTCAAACCTAGAACTAAACATTTTCAAAATCACCATACATAATGACTACAATTGAGTTAGTGGAATTGAAAGCTTAACTTCACAAGTTGTTGTCTAAAGGATTGATCCACCCAAGTGTATCACCTTAGGGAGCACCAATAATATTCATAAAGAAGAAGGATGGTTCTTTAAGACTATGTATTGATTACAAAATGTTAAACAAAGTAACAATTAAAAACAAATACCCCTTGCCTAGAATTGATGATCATTTTGATCAAATGAGGGGTGCTTCAATCTATTCAAAGATTGATTTGTGATTTGGTTACCATCAGTTGAGAATTAGAGATGAAAACATCCACAAAAGAACATTTAGAACATGTTATGGGCATTATGAGTTCATTATTCTACCTTTCGAAGCACAAATGCACTTACAAACTTTATGAATTTAATGAACAATGTGTTTGGAGAATACTTAGATCGGTTTGTGTTAGTATTTAGAAGTTATCACCTAGATTTGTGGGACCATTTGAAAATTTAGAAGTTATAGGTCTTGTAGCCTATAGGATATCTCTACCTCATACATTGTCCAAAATACATGATGTCTTCCATGTATCCTTACTTGAAAAAGTATGTTGTTGATCTAACTCATATAATGAATTGGAATTCATTACAGGTGTAGGATCCTAGGATCATCACAATTGAACCTATAAGAATCTTGGAAACACACAAGTTGTAACTAAGAAATCATGAGATTTCACAATGTAAGGTCCAATGGGACCAATAATTTGAAGAAAGTACAACTTTGGAAAATATGGAGGACATATAAGTTGCTTTTCCTTTTCTGTTTGATCAAGTTATACACACACACACACACACACACACACACACACATTTATTATTGCTATCTAATTTTGGGTTGAATATATTAATGACCATCTGAGTCATGACTATTTATTAAGTTCTAAATTACTTTTTTTATCAAAAATTATTACAGTTTGAAAAAATCTGAAAGTGAAAATTTTCTCAAAAATTTAAACAATAGTCAAGATTTTTTTGAAATTATTGTTTATTTTATTGGTTAAATATTATCCTTTTTAATGCATGAATATGTCATCGGGAAGATGACTCTTTTAGGGGGGAAGTATGTAACATCCTGCCCTTTTTGAGTCCCAAATTTGATGACCATATAGGCGACCAAAATGCTATCGGTTGAGATAAAAAAACATTAACAACCACGAGTCTTATCTTGACCTTTGAAATTTATATTAAATATATGTTATCATATGTTGGATAATGATTGTAAGGTTATTTGATCACTTACTAGATCATTTGGCATGTAATAGTGTTTCATATAAGTGTGTGTGTGTGTGGGGTAATTATAAGCCTCACTTGGCTAGCTCGAATGAATTAGTATTGTTTGAATAGTCCATAAATTGGACGGTCTTGGAAAATCAAACTTGGTTTATGTTTGTGTGAAGACTTATTTAAAATACATGGCAAATTAAACCACTTAATATAAGTGGATAACATATATAACTTGAGTGGCTTATATATTAATGTTTATTTAAATGGTGGCATATATCTTAATGTTTATTTAAATGTGACATATATCTTAATGTTTATATGGCATATTTAATGGAACAATGCAAACATTAGCCAAAGGCTAGGTAAGTCTTATGCAAACTATGTTTGGAAATGGAGATAAGTTAGATTGAGTACGTGGCATGCTAAGGTGGTAAGGAGAGGTTTAGGGTTTATGGGCATTTATTGCAGGCTTGACTCCTTGGGAATGGTTAGCTTTCCCGAGAAGCCAACCTAATATGGTTGCATCCTTTCCTTCTCTCTCCTTCATTTGGTCATTTGCAATGTTTTGTTTTGCTCTGTTATTTTTGGGGTTATGGAGATAATGGAACTTCTTCTCCACTGTGCCTGTTTTGCGGCCATGAATGTGATTTTGAACAAGGATATAGTGTGGCTCGGTTGCAAAAATAAATGCTTCATGAATAGTATTGTTATTGTTGATTTTGGAAGAAGAGGAGCTGAGTTGAGCAAGAAAAAGAGTATAACATGCATGAGCTTCTTTCTCATATTCTAAATCTTAGTCATTTTATTTGATAATGACATTTTAGGTATTTTCTAAATTTGGTTTTCATGGTGGAATATGGATATAATGTTAGTAATAATTGAAAGTATTTTGTACATGGGTTTGCATCAAAAATGTTTGTGAGTAGATTATAACATTACTTAGATTTTCATATGGAAAAATTCATACGGTTTACGTGTTAGATTATCCTTCATTATCCGGGTATGTATTTGGATATTCATGATTTGCTTAGGAAGGGGAAGAGGTTATGGTTTTAAGACAAAACATTTTTAATTTGTTATTTAAGAATCATTAGATGGGTTGAAAGAGACTATTCTATATCGATTTGAAATGTTATTGTGGATTGCCAATTGATATTTTTGTAGACACAAAATCACACACATATTACTATTTTACTATGTTGTCAAGTATGTTGTTTTATGCATGGATCTTAAGTAAGAAAAGTATTCACTAGTGACACAATCCTTTGTCTATCCACTTTCTTTTATTGTTTCTATTATCTTTCTCTTTCACATTTGTCATGTCTTTACCTAGTTCGGTCAGTCACAAAAATCCTTGTCTCTCAATATTTTCACATCTGTTATCATTTTTCCTGGACATTAGCACCCATTCTAGACACTAGCACCCAAACGCTCTTTTCCATCTAGGTTTTTGTCCTCTTTGTTCTTTTCACTTATTTTGACATTTGTGGTCGGCCTTTTTAGTTTTCTTATCCCTATCTCAAGCTCATAGTCAGCCTTTTGTGTCACTAGTGTCAAAATTTAAACAAGAGATCCATATATATGCACAACATACACTCTATTATTTTGGTTGGAAATTCTAAGGGGAAATATCATCTACATACTATCACTACCATTACAAGGGACTGCATTTTGGGCTGCATACACTACATAGGAAGGGGAAGTTCTTAATTCCATATCACACATTTGCATCTTATCTAGCCATAGCCCGCTATCTTGGTGTCATTGGTGTGGGGAAACATAAGGATACTATTACAAACACAAGCACAAATAACTACATGGAGCTCATGTAATGTAGTGCAGGTGAGCCACTCGGTCATAAGTTCACTCATCGGGTGACCGTCGAGGTTAGTTTGACTTCACATATTACATTTTCATTCCAATTTTATGTGTTTGTGAGCTTTTGTAGGTAGCTAGGGTTTTGTTGCAGGTTACAAGTATACTCGGCAATCCCAGTGTGAATATCAGGTGACCAACATGAAGTGATAGTGAAACCTTGGCGTCGCAGGAAAAATAAATTTTTGATCCTCTGTGTAGTCACCGACGCCCAGGAACAGTCACGAGCAATCGGGTGCCCCTGTCCAGTCCCATGCGCTCATGTATGACATTATTCTTGGGAATCCTAATTTTATAGAGGACAATTGAGACACATTTCTAGCCATGTTCAACACTTTGTATAACCTGATCAGTCTAGATCACGCAAGCTTCAACTAAGTCATCTCTCTCTTTCATTTTCTCATAGTGTTGCATCATTTGAGTGCTTGGCATTTGTATATCTATTGTATTATATCATATATGTTACTCTCCAATTATATTTAATACAAATTTTATTAAGTCATTTAGTAAACCCATTTTTATTTGAACTTCTTTCCCTAGGATCCTCAAAACTCTCATGGCTCCGAAGAGGTCCCCATATCCTCCGCACCATATGTTCGATACATGCTTGAACCCTATATTTGATGATGTTGTTATGCAAGATGAATTTCATGACCTTTACCAAAATCCTCAATGTGATGCTTCCTTCCTCCAACACCTTCTTTCTTTCCAAAAACCCATCCTTCTAACTTTCACAACTCTAGCATTTGCATAGTCTCTCCTGACCAAAACTTTACTCAATGTTTTCCTTGCTCTCCGTAGTCACCCATGTTGTTGTACCTTCTTCCACTCCTCTTATAACACATGATAGTATTACTAGAAATTATTTTATTGATTATGTTCTTGGTTGTGATACTATGGGTGCAAATACTTCTACTTCTAATGTTGAAAATGTACATATGCATGATGTTATTTCTACTAGTAGTCAAGATGAATGCAAAGTTGTATCTCCTACTCTTCCTACTTCTACAAGTGTTTCTAATGAATGCAATGATAGATCTGATATTAGTTCTCCTACCACTTCTTTTTATGCCGATGATAGTCTTGATGAACTACTTTGCTTTGAAAATATGTCTGATAGTGATGTAGACTATGCTTCTGATCATGAACATGTTAGTAATGATTATTTCTATTAATGTTGCTAAATGTGAATTTACTACTCCTCTTTCTTCTCTTTCTGAAATTGTTACTCATGATGATTCTACTCCTACCACTAGTACACCTCTTATCATATCTTCTGATTCTACTTCTAGCATTCCTATAGATATTCCATGTTCCTCTCCTCTTCTCACACCTCTTTCTTCTACTTCTAAAATTATTACACATGATGATTATACTCCTACTATTAGTACACCTCTTATCATATCTTATGATTCTACTTCTATCATTTTCATTGATATTCCATGTTCCTCTCCTCCTCTTCCACCTCTTTCTTCTTCTTCTATAGATGTTATTCATGATGATTCTACTATTCCCACTAGTACACCTCTTATTATTTCTTTTGAATCTACATCTAGCATTCCCATAGAGCCTTCATATTATTCTCCTCTTTCCACATCTGCTCCTTCTTCTCACATTCCCATGATCACTCACAATGGTAAGATCTGAATTCTCAATATACATCTTACTTCACCTACCATTCCTTCACATGATATTTTATCTCTCATGCATGTTGTTGGCACGTTGCAATCTCAAGTTCATACTCTCACTCTTGAAAGTAAATCCTATTATGCTTCCATTGACAATAATTATTTACATGGAAATCCTATCCCTAAAAAAATTCACAATTATGCTTTTCCAAAAGACTTCATCATGCTTGAATTCTCATGTTTTGATAGCATTGACTATCCTTATCTACATCTCAAGAATTATCATTCTTCCATGTTTGTTTATTCTAATGATCGTTTATTACTCAAAGCATCTTGAACTAGGGCCCATCATCCTAGGACTTGTCTAGCTCACTTAGTCTCTCATGCGAGCCTCATCGCGCTTAGTTTAATAACATAGTACATGTGGCTACTCCTATAGCCAATTGGTTTGAATAAATGGGAATTCTCTCCTATAATAGTATCCACTCTCTCAAGCATACCACCTCCCACAAACACATCTGGAGGCACATTCCGTGTCAACATGCGTATCAAAAAATCCACAAGCAATGACCAACATGCATCACCTGCATTCAAAAACACCATCATTCGTCACTACACACTTTCATAATCTATAATAACAATTAGCAAATAATAATGCACAATACTTATGCTCGATTCGTGATGCAACCGTTACACCATCTACATTGGGGCGAGGTGCTTTTCCCTCTCCTCCACCAATTTCTGCTCCACCAGCCACATCCACCACTATAGGAAATAGCAACACCCATAAATGTGTCACACACTGCTCACTGTAAGCCTAGGTGTACCCAACATCATCACCTTGTATAGTTGCATCTACCTCATTTAAACCAGGATGCACTAGTTGTGCTCTTGTCAGGTCCGGCCTCACTCTAGGACTTCTAGCCACTCTAGTAGATCTCAACTATATATATGGCTCTGGGGCTCATCTTGGGCCATGCCAACCTGCCTAGATACTTGCTCACCTTGGAACAACTTTGTCACACCTAGGAAGTGATCCTCTAACCACATGGTGTGCCGAATGCACCACAACTCTACATCATCCTCTACCCATCCACCATAATCTCTATAAGGTCTCTATATAATGGCCCCAGGGCCCATCTGATCTAGCATCGACCTACAAGTGGTCGTACCCATCCTTCTGCTATGGGTGCCTACCCACCTTGCTGAAAATATCTTGGGCCTACCCCACTTGGCTCGTGGCCCACTAAGTGGCCTCAATATCACAATGTTCTCATATGCCCATACATGTAACAAAGTGGTGGCTCTAGTCCACCCCCATGGTCCTCCTGTGTAAATATATACAAGTCTCTATACAAGTGGGCCATTACATAGCGCAACCATGCATATCTAGTCATGTACTCCTCATATTATGACAAATATCATGCATCTTATACAATATACCAATCTCACCACCCCTCACGCCATTGATGACGCTTAAATCATCTGCTATAAACTTCCGCAACCGTGGAACACTGCATCTCACTATCGCATCTAAACTGATATGAGTATTCATTTGTACTCATTTCCCTATAAAATACCATCTCACTACCCTCATTTGTCCTTGGGAATCCACTATAGACATCACATATACTCTCTCCCCTACAATAGGGCGGCCGCAATATCATGTATGCATCCTCCAACGCCACGGTCATCTCACCAGTAGGAAATCAAAATGTACATGTATCTGCACACCATCTCTCACACAAAAAAGTCAACATAGGCATATTATAGGGCACCTCCCCCAATATAGCAATGTGCCACAAGCCAACATGGTCCAATATATCCTACTCTGCATCTAACAACCCCAACATGAGCAAAGTACTTAAATGGCGGCTCGCCCAAAACTCTCTTGAGTGAACATGTCTCTGCACACTATGCATACTTATAAATATCACTATTTGTAGCATCTAACTTCTCAAAATATCAACATTTTATGGCACAAAGCCCAAACCTTACTTTGGGACACTGGCGCTCAGGAGCAGGTCATGGGTGCCCAGCATCAGGTCACCAGTACTTGGAACTAGGTGTTGGTGTCCCCCAAGGAAAAAATGCCCTGATGCTTTCACCCAAGTCAAGAATGCCGAAAAATACATAAACACAAAATTTTCAAAAATCACTAAAAACAAACATTATTGAAAAAAAAATCAAAATTAATCACACTTACCAACTCATCGGATCGTCTGAAACCATGACCGCCACTACTCGCTCAAACCTCGTCAAAAAAATTGCTTCTCTAACACTTGATATCCTCTGACTTAGAGCTCTAAATCTCATTCAATCTTGGTACAAATGAACTACTATTCACTTTTCACTATTACTATATATAATAATTCCACTTTTTCCTATACTATAGTTATTGTTTCCAATCATTCGACAACTAATACACATTGTATTAATACAATCATATCTTGAGCCTCGTAACTCTGTTTGTCTCATCATTTGTGCCATACAAATCATAATTTCCTCTACCTTTGCATATACCATCTACATTTCAATATCTCATATTCAACTCTATCACATGTATAATATCTACTCATGTTTTGGCAACACTATATCATACTATGTCTCATTCAATGTTCCAAACATCTTATATGTCTTACTTTCAGCTCAACACTCACTTCTCCACCCCTCATGCTTTTTCCAAAAGGGGGCATACAATCGAGATCATTCTTTAATCTCTCCAAGTATACAACATGATCAATCAACATTCCAAATACATTACTATTATAATTTTCTTTGATCTTATTCAAACAAAGGTACAATCATTTTACACGACAATCAATACTTTCTACTATTTCAAATATATTCCCCAAATGACCTAATTTGGGGGAAAAGCACAAAAATCTCTTCGTGAGTAATTTACTAAGTACACAATCTCAAAGCAATATTTTATCATTCAAAGCAAATCAATCAATCGGTTCAACAAAAATACTTTACTATCTCTCCCAGATGACCTAACTTAGGAGCTACATTACATTACTATTGCTTCTAGATGACCTAACTTGGAATCCATCTAGCATTATTCAAATTAGAACACCCATTACTATAGGAGTGGGGAAATGAGACATCATTTCCTTTCCTATATTGCTCCTATATGGGTTCTTCAACACAAAATAATACGGAACAACATGGAACTAAATTTGGTCTCTATTTGTCTGCAATGGTTAGACCTTTTGGGGATGTAGTCATGGATGGAGAGTAAAACTAGACCTCTCTCCCCAACACTCTTCTTAGCGGTAGGATGCCCAAATCCTCCCATTTATAAACAAATCGGGTTGGGAATTGATCACTCCCTACCCTCTCTATCACCTTGAAAAAATAATCTATAATCTCTAAAATCTCCAAAATCATCTCAATTATGTCTCTAAGTGATCCTTACAACGGTTCACTATCTCCACTTATGCCACATGGGTCAAAACATTGATCCATGGTTCACCACAGTACAAGTTTCAACACTCTACGTGTACTTTGCAACATGGCTTCTTCAAAATTTTTATAGGTATGTTCCTTACTTCCTTTACACTACTTGAATTTCATTCAAATATCATAAAGGGGGTAAATGTAGACACAAAATCACGGACATATTACTATTTTACTATCATCAAGTACATTGTTTTATGCATGGATCTTAAGTAAGAAAAGTATTCATTGGTGACACAATCCTTTGTCTATACACTTTCTTGATTGTTTCTATTGTATTTCTCTTTCACATCTTTCATATATGTACGTAGTTCTGGTTAGGTCACAAGGATGCATGTCTATCATGATTTTCACATATGTCGTTATTTATACGGACACTAGTGCCCATTCCGGGACAGAGATAGCGCCAAAGTGTTTCTGTCCATTCTACGTGCTCCTATCCTCTTTGTTCTTTTCACTTATTTTGACATTTTTGGTTGGCCTTTTTAGTTTTATTATCCTTATCTTGAGCTCATAGTCGGCCTTTTGTGTCACTAGTGTCAAAATTCAAACAAGAGATCCATATATATACACAACATACACTATATTATGGTGGTGGAAATTCTAAGGGGCAATCTCATCTACATACTATCACTACCATTGTAAGGGACTACATTTTTGGGTTGCATACATTGCATTAGAAGGGGAAGTACTAAATTCCATATCACACATTTACATCTTATCTAGCCATAGTCTGTTATCTTGGCTTCATTGGTGCAGGGGCAACCTAAGGATATTACTACAAACACAAGCACAAAGAACTACATGGAGTCTAGAATGTAGTACAGTGATTGGTCATAAGTTCACTCATTGGGTGACCACCGAAGTTAATCTAACTTCACATATTGCATTTTCATTCCAATTTTATGTGTTTGTGAGCTTGTGTAGGTAGTTATGGTTTGTGTTGTAGCTTACAAGTATCCTCGGTGATCCCAATGTGAATATCATGCAACCAATAAGAAGTGATAATGAAACCCTAGCGACACAGGAAATTAGATTATGACCTTCTATGCGATCTTTGGCACCCAAGAACAACCACTTGCGCCGAGCACCCTCGTGCAATCACTAGTGCCTAAGAGCCTATGTCCAACATTATTCTAAGAATCTTCATTTTGAGAGGACAATTCATTGCACGATTCCAACCTTGTTCAACAATTTTCATCATTGATCGATCATCTCTCTCTTTCATTTTCTCATAGTTTTGCATCATTTGAGTGCTTAGAATTTCTATATTTGATGAATTATATCATATGTTACTCTGTAATTAGATTTAATTCAAATTTTATTAAATCAATTTCATACAAATTTATGAGAATAAACGCTACTGATGAAATCTAGGAATACTTATTTTGTGAGTGTATACAAAACTATGTTCTGGGTTACATATTTTTATATGAGAACTAAATATAAATACCTAGTTGGATTACATTTTAAGGAGTGCATTATTATTTTCTTTCTGGATCTTAGATCCTTGGCCCAGATATTAGACTATCTTGTCTTTCTAGTTGAATGTATATATGTGGTATTACAGTTTATATACACCCATAATGTCTTGCGTGTCAAATATTATTGTATATTTAGATATTATATTTAGTAGTGATCGAATACATTCCTAATGGACTTACATACAAAGGAATTGTTGCATGTATTTTTGTGTGTATATTTCGCTACGAGAACCAAGCTGTGTTTTATTCTCTTCTATGGATATGTGAATAAGTAGAATAAGAGGTTGTTGGTTATATGTTGTTCTTCCGGATGTTACATTGCGGGCATTAGGAATGTTATTCATTTCATGAATTTTGAATATCTACAAGGTAAACAATTAGAAGTTTGTATTCTCTCTTAGGCGTATAGTGACTTTGCAGATAACATAAGTATTTAAGTTGCACACTTATATAACTTGTAATATTGTGCTATGTGTTGTAACTATATATGAATTGATTTTGTTGCTAATTAAATCTGTTAACAATGGTTTAATTAATAGAAATTCTGATGACGCCCTAAACTTTACAAATAAAATTGCATGACTAAATAAGAAAAGCTAACACCATTTCCATGCATCTAGCCAAGGTTCTAAGTCTAGGAATGTAACATTAAGATAGAAGCTTAAAAGAATTCTTAACTAGTATGAAAACAATACAAAATCTAACTAAACATGCCTACTAATATGCTTGAATTACCTAACATGGGCCTAAATAGACCTAAGAGGGCAATCAAATGGTTATGGTTGCTACTCCAAACAAGGTGAAATGGCCTCTCCCAATGACTACTTGGTCATTTTGGATATCCATCTACTAACCCCATTGAAGGCTTTAAGTAAGGATTGAACTTGGCTATATATCATATTTATTATATGAGATGCAAATCAAAGCATGGTGTAAAGTATAAAGGAATGAGGTGCACCCTTTTTATAGTTTTCCTTTTGGGAGAAACTTGTATTTTGGTGCATGTGGGACTAAAAGCCCCAAATTAGATTAGAATTGCTAATCATGATTAGGCCTTGCTAATCACAATTAGTGAATTACCAAGTGATTAAGAGGTGTGAAGCCTTAATCAACCGCTTAGGGTCAACTAGGAGGCTAGGATAAGATTTTGAAGCTTGTTGAGACGTTATAGAGGTGAATGGGGTGATTTTGAGTGGTTGGAAGAGGGGTTTGAGCCAATACTAGGGTATATTGATCAAATCAAGGGCAAAATAGGCTTAATTAGCTAATAAATGCTAATTGTCTATTTTGAAGAGGATTTTGACTTACGATTCGCCGTAAAGTGGCATCCTGAATGCAAAAGGGGTTACACAATCAAAAAAGTGCTATTAATTAGATAAAGTGGTAAGAAACGTTAGTTAATTAGCAAAGATCACTAATTATAATGGAATTGGCAAGAATGAGAGTGATTTGTGTGCATTTTGGCAATAAGATTGCAAAAGTAGAATTTAGGTGTCTACATTTGCCCCTATTTGAGGTGAAGTTAGTGACTTCACTTCAAACATAGTAGACAAGCATAAACGGTGGATTTTTGAAGAAAAATTAGCAAGAATGAAGGATGCCCCTCGAGTGTTGATGGGGTGATAGAAGAAGTCAATCGACAATCAAAAATATGATTTGAAATGGATAGAAGAAAATGAGTTAGAACGGGCGTGAAACCCTTAGGTATTGAGAATGAATAAGGATAGGGATAAACGTGGTTGTTTATTGCCCGAGTGATTTGGAAGAAAAATTAGTAGTGGTAATAAATGATAATGGAGAAGAAATGATTAACGGAGAATATAGGACAAGCCCAATCTTTGCATCCAACCTTTCAATAAGCAACATGTTTATATCATTTTTCCCCTAGGTCTACATCATCGGCCTTTATTTAAAATAAACAAAAGTGTAATATAACATTAAAAGCTAAATTACTAACAATTGTTTCTTGTTAAAATACGTAACTCCATGCAATATACATTATGCAATGCAATACAAGAAAGTAAAATGATATTTAGCTCCATGTAACATACATTACACAATGCAATATGAGGAAGTAAACCAGCTAACCTAACAAAGAAACCAGTACAATCACACACATTCAAGAAAATAACATGTTGCACCCATGTTTTTGTTATCAAGCTGTAGTTCCCAAATGTTCGTGTTGTAACGACAAGGGTTAAAAATGATGCCCCAAGCAATAACACATGTGAGGGAAAAAGGACACAAGTATTCC
This sequence comes from Taxus wallichiana var. yunnanensis, assembly GCA_018340775.1. Taxonomy (NCBI): domain Eukaryota; kingdom Viridiplantae; phylum Streptophyta; class Pinopsida; order Cupressales; family Taxaceae; genus Taxus; species Taxus wallichiana. Next base: position 534,908,493 of record CM031239.1, read on the forward strand.
TATGGAAAAACCTTCGTGCACTATGTGAATCCTTTCTCTCAAGTGTGGGACTTGAAAAATTGAGAAAGGATTCTCCGAGAGAAGGCTAGTTCCTATTCCTCTGTTCGGATGCACACGAAATATGCGAGAGGGTTTTCTCAAAACCTAATCTAATGCCCGAGGAGACAAGGTAAGAAGATGCATAAAATAAATCTAAGCTAATAGAGGTGATGCAGGAATGAAGAACACCTATTTTGCCGGTGAACACGAGACCATTTGAATGTGATATAAGATCATGCCTGAGATGACAAAACTGCGGTGAAAGACCGGGAGGATGCAAAAATGAACACGAGAGAGAGGTGAGAATCATCCACGAGACATGCATTACTTGCTCCAAAGATTGATACAATACACTCTGAGAATGCCATAAGGTAGAATAGTATTACAGTTCAAATGAGAGGTTCGAACTCCACCACAAATTGCTGAGGAGAAGAAGGGAGAGGCAAAAACGAGAAAAATGTTCGACCCTTGAAAAGAAGCTCCTCTTTCTGATATATAGAAAGAATGAGAGAGGAAGAGAGAGAGGGGAAGCCAAATCTACTCCAACCACCTCGAGGTTGCATTGATTCATCTCATTATGACGAAGCGGCGGATCTGGCAAAAGCGGCGGTTTGTCAACGAGAAGCGAAGTGGTATCTGCTGCATTAAAGTTGTTTGTTGAAGCATTACTTCTGCTTGTTATTTCGTGCCAGAGGCGTTTCTTGATTTTCTCTCTCCAAACTGAACCAAAATGCAAGATTGACCCCGGAATCGTGTAGAGAATCTCACAAGCTTTCCGTTGATATAAAGAACGTGCAAATCGAGCTCTGGATCGAAAGATATGTCGATCTGAAGATTTAGGGCACAAAACAGGTGAAAACGGATTTTTAAATTTCTTCCCGTGCTCTGCCACCTGGATGACACGTGGCAGGTTCTGATTCACTGAGCAACTCTCTCTCCTCCACCTCTCGGTGGGCTCTCTTTTGAAATTTCCTTGTGGGCCCTAGCTGGGACACGTGGCACTATCCCATTGGTTCGGGCTGACCCTTCAAATCTCGCCCTTTGACCTTTTGACCTTTTCCTTGTGACACGTGTCATGATTTGGTTGGTTCTCGGCCCTTTCGGCTCCTTCGCGTCCACCGCGTCCATTTGTCCCGGATGTCCCAGTGCTGCTTGGGACAAAATCCTCTCGGTTCGCCCGATTCGGCCGGTTCGCGTCCATTTGTCCCACTTGTCCCTGTGCTTCGCGGGACAAATTCTTCGGTTCGCCGATCCGGCGATTCGCGTCCATTTGGCCCGGATGTCCCCATTTGCCTCGGATTTGTTTGTTCTCATTTGGCCGAACCGGCGGTTCGCGTATCTTTGTCCCAGATGTCCCAAAGCGGTTAGTGTGAAAGTTCTCCTTTTCGGCCGATCCGGGCTTTCGCGTCCGCGTCCATTTGTCCCACTTGTCCCGATTTTCCTTGTCTTTGAAGTTTCTTGTTTGGCCGACCCGGCGGTTCGCGTCCTTCGCGCACTCTTGTCCCACTTGTCCCTTTGCTGTTTGGGCCGGCTGTAGGCTTTTCGGCCGATCCGCGCCTTGGCGTCCCAAATGTCCCATTGTCCGGGGACTAGGACTTAGCGATTTTCACATTTTTTTTTGGCTGAAGCTTATCTTACTGCAACTTCTTCGCATCTTCTCGAGAGCTTGCTTTTTCAACTGGACGGGGGAGAGTTAGAAAAATTCTGAAGGGACCCTAGAAACATGACTTTTTGCCACTGAATCAATTTATCTGCACTGGGACTTGAGAATTCGATGCATGTTATCAAATTAACCACAGGGGGTGAATTTTGGATAACAATTTGGCGACTCGGTGGGAGGTCACTGCTCTTAGGTAGAAGATCGGTGGCCTTTAGCGATCTATTGGGCATGGAGTCATAAGCAATAACTGAAAGCGAGCACGATATCTAATCCGGGCACGATCTGCAACTTCTTCTCCAACAACACTCTGAGGCTGTAGAAAACAACTGAGAGCAGCAAAACTGTGCCGAAGCACTTAGGAAAAGCGAAACCTAACTACTGACGGGACAATGTGCACAAGCACTTGGAGGAATGAAAATCTAATTAATATTTACAAGGTAGTGAACTTCCCTCAGAGCAAGCGCTTGAGATAGATTCCATTATTTGGAATCTGCGGTTCTTCACCATCGATGAGGCCAATTGGAAAGCATTGCTTTGCTCTTGCGCTTCGTGACCATGTATGGGCCACTCGAATGGCATCAAATTTGAAATGCCTTCTGGTTTTGCCGATCTGCATCCCATTTCAACACTAGATCTCGACTTGAAAAGATCTATCCTTGGCCTTCTATCAAAGGTCTTCTTGATCAAAGCTTGATCCTTTTCCATTGCTTGGGATGCACGATTTCGATCTCTTGCAGCTCCATCAGCTCTGCATATCTCACCTCCATAGGCTCAAATTCAAGCAACTCCATTTGCTTCATGAGTTCCGATGTTGGTGACTCAAGTGACATGGGCAAGATTGCCTCTCTTCCATAGACAAGCTTAAATGGAGAATTACTGTGGATCTTTTGGGAGTGATCCTATCAGCCCATAAGGCTGATTTCGAGTTTGGTATGCCAAGCCCTCGGTTCTCATCAAGAGTCCTCCTAATGATCCTCGGCAAGTTCTTGTTTGTAGACTCGGCACTGGCCATTACCTTGAGGGTAATAGTTTGATGAAGTGCTTAGGTAGATCCCGTTCTTGACAGCCCACTCGGTCACCTTAGATCGATGAATGCCGATGCGTTATCGGAGATTATTGTAGCGAGTACGCCAAATCTGGTAGTTATCCCTCGTAAAAGTCAAGATCTTTAGACTCATTCGCCTCTTTGAGTGCTCATACTTGTCCATCTGGTGAAGTAGTCGTGGTTGTCATCAAAATCCATTTGTGCCCTTGGCTTGAATTGGGATTGATGGCTCGATGAAGTCTAAACCCCATTGCATGAATGGCTGGTCAGCTGAGATTGGTTGTAATGGAAGGGCAGCGAGTCTCTCTTTTCTGTGAAGAATGCACAATTCTTACATCTCTTGATCCATGCATAGCAATCACTAAAGATTTTAGGCCAATAATAACCAGCCTTCATGATTTTAGAAATTTGTCACTCTTGGTGCAAAATGGCCACCCGGCTGGTCCATCATGAAACTCTTTTAATACCCTTTGGATCGACTGTGTTAATGCATCTCGGCGGCACTCCATTCACATCCTTCTTGAACAAAACTCCATCGATGATGGTATATGGAACAACTGCTGACTGAAGTATCTCCTCTTCGCTTTGCTCATTTACGGAGGGCATAGGCTGTTTGTAGGAAGTGCATAATGCCTTGGGTCATGAGGAGTCGGGGCAGCATTGTCTTCTTCTTATGCCTTGCCACTCGGCTCATGGCTGTCTTGAGCTGTCAAACAGCCTCTTCTTCGTTGCATACTTCTTTTTGCTTCCCCAAAACCAGCTGCTCACACAATCCTTTCCCTCTTACCAGCTTGGTGATCTTGATCTCAATGTCATACTCCATGACACGGGTGATCCAACCTGCCCTTTTCTCATTCAAATCCTTGTTGAGGAGGAAGTCCTTAACTTGACATGTGAGACCAGCAATTGGACCTTGTTGTTTGAGACTAAATGCTTGAATTTCTTCAAGCTTCTGATTACTGCAAGCACATGCTTTTCAATAAAAGAGTACCTCACTTCGCAGTCATCTAGGCTCTGGCTGAAGAAGGCAATCGGTATGTTCATTCATCATTATCTTTGTTCTGCTTTGTACGATGGAATGGCGAAATAGTGTCATCACCTCCAAATGCATAGAGGATGAAATCCTTGGAAAAGTCAGGTTGATGAGAGTGGGTGCTTGGGAGATGGCTTCTTTGATTGCTTCAAAACTCTCCTTGCCTTCTGCCGTCCACTTGAAAGCCAGCTTTTTTCCTTAACATTTTGGTGATGGGCTTGACAAGGGCTGCAAAATGCAGGACAAACCTCGAACAAAGTTTATCCTTCCCGGGAAACTCGAAGGGCTTTCTTGTGGCTTAGCAATGGTAGAGCTCTTATGGCTTGACCCTCTCTGGATCAATCGCTAATCCTTCCTTGGAGACAATATGGCCAAGGAGCTTCCCTTCATGTGCAAGAAAGATGCACTTCTTAGGATTTAAGGACACTCGAACTTTCTACACCTCGAAACACTTGCACGAGGTGAAAGAAATGGTCTCTTTGCATTCTTTGAGAAGACGGTAATATCATCTAGGTATACCGGCACTATCTTGTTGATCAAGCCTTTGAATGCCATATCCATAGCTCATTTGGAATGTTGCTCGGCGTTCGATAGTCAAATGGCATCTTCTTGTAAGCATATGTGCCCCATTTGGTTGTGAAGGCTGTCTTGAAGCTGGTCTTCCTCCTTTACCATAATCGATTGAAGCTTGAGTAACCATCAAGTAGTGAAAACCTTTACGAACCAGCTCGACCTGCATGATATTTGCTCCATGGAAGGGAGTGGATAATGGTCCTTGAGAGAGGCTCTATTCAAATCTCTGAAGTCAACACACGGCTGATCTCTCCATTCTTCTTTACATTTGGAACTAAGTTGCAACCCAACTAGAATGCTTGATTGGGAATATGATTCTTGACTCAATCAGCTTGTCAATTCTTTCCTCATGAGAGGCTCCATGTGTGGATTGGTGGTCTCTGTTTACTTTGTGAGGCTTAGTATTTGGATCAATTCGATGGTATCTTTGAGCTAAGTTGGGATTGAAACCTTTCAAGTCTTCATAGCTCAAGCAAACACGTCGGGGAACTCTTGACATAGCATTTGTATGAACTCACATCTTTCTTGCTCGGTTGTCATCTTTCCAATTTGCAATGGCTTGTTCTCTCTTACCAAGATGGATACCGAATCTTCTCTCTTGACTGAATGTTTGCTTTCTCCTTTCTAAAGCTGATCATTGGGGTTAAAAATGGACTCCAAAGTGATAAGTCCCTTGGGCAGCTTGTCGGTTCTCAATTTGTATCACTTGGTCACCATATTGTTGTTCGACTTTTCTTGATTCTTAGGTGAGAACTCGAAGCTTCTTCTTTACAAGAAATGGATGATTTGCTGGTCATTCTCAAATACTTGCCAAGTGACATCGTTATCCGGCCTTTGAAGGCCTCACGATCACGTGGATGTTTGGTTGTACCTTGTCTTGTTGAATGTTTTCTACAATGTCAAAGGCTGCCCCCCTGCTGCTGAAGCTGTCGGTGACTTGATTCTCTTTCTAGGAATGGCTTTAATGCGAAACCCTCAAAATCTTCCATGAGGTCCCACACCTGTTCTTGTAGCACTTTGAGTAGATCATTTTTGGCAGCATGTTGTCCCTTGACCTGATTTACAATCAATTCTTGTCCCCAAAAACTTGCAAGTTCTTTATTTTTTCTTGATTGCCCAATGCATCCCTTGCTTTGAGGCTTCATATTCAGCGGTGTTATTGGAGCATGCAAATTGAAATCTAAAAGCTGAATAGTACTTTACTCCTTGAGGTGAAACAAGCACGGCTCCACCTCCTGCACCTTGTCTACTCCTTGATCCATCAAAAAAGCATTGCCATACCTCATTGTCATCCTTGTGGTTTGGCTTGGTGATCTTAGGAATAGGTTGACTTTCTTCGTGTATACAATAGACTCCTAGCTCAGATTCTTCTATTCCTTGATAAGGATCAAAAGCATGCACCTTGCTTGCCCATTCATCGAGAGTTAGATCCGGGATGTTTCCGACTTTAGTGTCGGTTTCATCGGTGCTTGGGTGATCTTCTTGATCAAATCTTTGAGCAATTGGCATTAATCGACTTGGAGTGTAGGGCTCAATATGGAAGTTTGCAATAGGTTCGAGACCTAATTGTGGCCTTAGTTCCATATCTTGTCTGAATAGCATGTGTGACCAATCGGCGGACAAATATCCCCCAATCTTGGCGGTGAAGTCCCTTGACAAACATAGGGCAAAGAGTGGTGGAAAGGTCTATGGTGACACATCTTGTAAAACAACAACATTTGGACATGCGTGCGAGGTAAGACTCAAATTTCTAATCACTCCAGCTGTTGCTATTGCTGTCCCATCCATTGCACTACCCCTTTAGATGTTGTTTCATCTTTGAAGCCCTAGGTGATCGGCTATTTGTTTGGGCATGTGAGCTACTTGCTCGAGAATCAATCATGCAATTATGCACTAGCTGATTTCGATGATTAATGAAACATAGAAAGGAGGGGTTTCAACATCTTACCTTGTTGTCCTCCATGATTTCCTTCAGATTGGGCAGCATTTGTAAGCACTTTGTCTTGCATCTGCTGATTGAAAGTTGGCGATCCTTCATGGCGGCTTGCGTGAGATCTCTTTGGCACAGGATGGATAGGGATTCCCACATAGATATATTGACGTTTGTCTTCTTCATCGATCAATAATCTTGAATGGTGATGAAGGATCTCTCTGCTTGTCCCTTGGTTTGCACATTTACTCCTTGTATGTGGGCAGCGGCGGTGGCATTTGAGTTGGCCTAGGGGCTGTTCTTGGCTGCCCTTGTGCATTTGAAGCGGGACTTTGCTTGCCGATCATTTGTGGAGCCGTGGAAGGTTGTGGATTGGGTGGGGCTAATGGCTGTTCTTCACCCAAATTTCTCCTTTTTGACCTTGTGTTTGCTGCTGACACCTTGAGAAAGCTGCACTGGTTCATGCCACAAAAATCCTCTGCTTGCGATTTACCAATGTGGTGTCATTTGGGGCTGATTCTTTGTTGGAATGTTTCTTGTTGTTGGTTGTTTTCTTTTATTCTCACCCTCCACACGGTAGTTGTTACCATTAAAGCTTGAGTCAAAGCACCATTGAAGCACATGGATTGATTATGAGGCTCATTACATGGAAAACACCAATCATACTCTGGGCAATGTTGTTTTGTCTTTGGTACTAATGCCTTAGAGAGCGAGATATGGCATTTGGATTATAGGGCTGGAATGGTCTATTGGCAGGAGGCCTTGCTTGATTCTGATTTACAGCTGGATTGGGTGGCCTTTGAGGCTGATATGGCTGCCTATTAGGTTGAGCTTGAGGCTGATACGAAGGTCTAAAACCTTGAGCTTGCTGTCTTTTGAGTGTAACCAGCTCATTACCTAAATTTTGCAGTTGCTTCATGACCTCTTGAAGCTCATTTGGGCACTTGGAGATGAAGTAGAAGCTTCACTTGAATTCTGATTTCTAGGAGTGGGAGAAGGAGCTAAGACAGGTGCCTGACTAGTACTTGGGCTCTCTAAACTTGGATATAATGGCATTGGAGGCCTAGGAGCCAATTTACCAGCTTGAATAAGACAGTTTTCGGCTCTAATGGCAATGCTATAAGCAGCAGGTAAGGTTGTGCCTCCCATTGATTGAATTAACATAGAAATATCAGAATTCAAAGCTTTAAGATAGTATAGAAAAGCACCTTCTGCTGTTGGCCTGACTGCCACTGGAATCCTATCCCAAGACTTTTGAAATCTGAAGTTGAAGTCAGTCAGCTGCTCATTGGGAGCTCTCTTGATAGTTGTTAATTGTTCCAGTAGAGACAAATTGTCTCCCTTTTCCCCAAACTGCTCATGGAGAACTATGCATAAGCGGTGATTCCAATTTGTGATAGAAACCATTGTAAGGCTCTGAACCATTGCTGATGCCTTCCCTTTGAATGATGATGCAACAATTTGTGACCACATCCATTTCATTTATCTCATGGATTGCACTGAGATGTTAGCAATGTCTTTGACATGATCACGGGAGTGGTATGATTTTCTCGAGTGAAAAATGGAATGTTCTTGCTTGCTGCAATTGGGCTGGATTACGTGCATTGAGGGCAAGTGGGCTGCTTTGCCGAGTGAAATTGACAAAGGATTTAGTGGTTGCGCCATTCGATTGGTCGAAGGACTCTTGAATCTTGAATGAAAGGCCGAGCGAGGTGGAGGAGTTGAGAGAGTTTGTTTGGTGGAGATGGAGACCTTTGAATCCTTCTTCCTCTTTGCCTTCTTCTTGGAGATAATTGCAGGTATTCAAACAACACTTCTTCTTCTCCGACTCTTGACCTTGTGATTCTTCTCATAAGCTCTCGGGCTGCCTTTGCTTTGAAACCGAGTTGATCTTCCTCTTGGAGTCGCGGATATGCGAATAATAGCTCTTTTCAAGCAAGAAAATTGCAGCGAGATGCATATCAACTTTCTGCAATAAAAATGAGACCTCTAGGTCCCACAGCGTGCCAAAGCTGTTAGTGCAAAATCACGGCACCCACGGATGCGAGATCAGGTTTCTAGGTTGATCACTTTGGCATCGGTGTGATTGCATAACATTGAATCCTTTCTCAAGTGTGGGACTTGAAAAAATGAGAAAGGATTCTCCGAGAGAAATTTAGTTCCTATTCCTCTGTTCGGATGCACACGAAATATGCGAGAGGTTTTCTCAAAACCTAATCTAATCTGCGAGGAGACAAGGTAAGAAGATGCATAAAATAAATCTAAGCTAATAGAGGTGATGCAGGAATGAAGAACACCTATTTTCCAGTGAACACGAGACCATTTGAATGTGATATAAGATCATGCACTGAGATGACAAAACTGCGGTGAAAGACCGGGAGGATGCAAAAATGAACACGAGAGAGGGTGAGAATCATCCACAGACATGCATTACTTGCTCAAAGATTGATACAATACACTCTGAGAATGCCGAGAGGTAGAATAGTATTGAGTTCAAATGAGAGGTTCGAACTCCACAAATTCACTGAGAGGAGAAGAAGGGAGAGGCAAAAGCAGAAAAATGTTCGACCCTTGAAAAGAAGCTCCTCTTTACAATATATAGAAAGAATGAGAGAGGAAAGAGAGAGGGGAAGCCAAATCTACTCCAACCACCTCGAGTTGCATTGATTCATCTCATTATGCGAAGCGCGGATCTGGCAAAAGCGGCGGGCATTTTGTCCAGCGAAGCGTGGCTGTCTGCTGCATTAAAGTTGTTTGTTGAAGCATTACTTCTGCTTGTTATTTCGTGCCAGAGGTGTTTCTTGATTTTCTCTCTCCAAACTGAACCAAAATGCAAGATTGACCCTGGAATCGTGTAGAGAATCTCACAAGCTTTCCGTTGATATAAAGAACGTGCAAATCCGAGCTCTGGATCGAAAGATATGTCGATCTGAAGATTTAGGGCACAAAACAGGTGAAAACGGATTTTTAAATTTCTTCCCGCGCTCTGCCACCTGGATGACACGTGGCAGGTTCTGATTCGCTGAGCAACTCTCTCTCCTCCACCTCTCGGTGGGCTCTCTTTTGAAATTTCCTTGTGGGCCCTAGCTGGGACACGTGGCACTATCCCATTGGTTCGGGCTGACCCTTCAAATCTCGCCCTTTGACCTTTTGACCTTTTCCCTTTGTGACACGTGTCATGATTTGGTTGGTTCTCGGCCCTTTCGGCTCCTTCGCGTCCACCGCGTCCATTTGTCCCGGATGTCCCAGTGCTGCTTGGGACAAAATCCTCCGGTTCGCCCGATTCGGCGGTTCGCGTCCATTTGTCCCACTTGTCCCTGTGCTTCGCGGGACAAATTCTTCCGGTTCGCCCGATCCGGCCGATTCGCGTCCTCGCGGCCCAGATGTCCCATTTGCCCTCAGGACTGTTTGTTCTCATTTCGGCCGAACCGGCCGGTTCGCGTATCTTTGTCCCAGATGTCCCAAAGCAGTTAGTGCGAAAGTTCTCCTTTTCGGCCGATCCGGGCTTTCCGCGTCCGCCGCGTCCATTTGTCCCACTTGTCCCAGTTTTCCTTGTGCTGAAGTTTCTTGTTTCGGCCGAACCGGCCGGTTCGCGTCCTTCGCGCACTCTTGTCCCACTTGTCCCTTTGCTGTTTGGGCGCTTTGTAGGCACCGGCCGATCCGCGCCTTGCGTCCCAAATGTCCCATTTGTCCGGGGACTAGGACTTAGCCGATTTTCACATTTTTTGGCCTAAGCTTATCTTCTGCAACTTCTTCGCATCTTCTCGAGCTTGCTTTTTCAGCACTGGACGGGAGAGTTAGAAAAATTTTGAAGGGACCACAGAAACATGACTTTTTGCCACTGAATCAATTTATACCATTTGCACGGGACTTGAGAATTCGATGCATGTTATCAAATTTTAGTAAAAATTAACAAGAACAAGTTTAAACAAATCTAATCAAAGCAACACATTTATTTACAAGTATGCAATACAAAATGGACTCAATGCAATACACTACAGAATAAAGTGATATTCAATCTAAGTAAGCAAGTGAATCCAATTTAAAGCATACAGTATGAAAAAGTAATGTAACCAAAAACCATACAAACCAACAACTAAAAGTAAGCGAACCACTACTTGGTTTTGTGGGACAATTTTGGGACGTTTTTTGTTGTTTTTTATTTTATTTCTAAGACAATTTTCTATTGTTTTGGAGTTTTCTAAGAAACGTATTTGAATGTTTTGATTTTTCCAAAGGACATATCTGTATGTTTTTGGGATTTTCAAAAGTTATACGAATGTTTTTGGAAAATTTTCAATCAGTTTTCCAAAGCAAACATGCAAGAAAATAAAGAAATGTGGATGCCCCCAGCATTAGATGGGATGTACAAGGGAAAAATTCCATGTGGTATATGCCAGAAGTGATGCTACAAAGCTGCCCCCAGTGAGATAGGTTCATTAACTTCTCCGCACTCAGAAGGTTAGATTAGTCGGATCAGGGAAAAGAAGGATAGGCTCACAAGGCTCAGACAAAGGAAAAGATTAACTTAGGGCAAAGTTGTCATACTCCTTAAACCTAGATTGCTTGTGAACAACGAACCCTCCCTTGGCGCCGGAAGCCAATTTTCACCAAAGGACTTGTCCAAAGTGCCACCATTGCGTGGTTTTCACTATTGGACATACCTGTTTATTTATCTTTATATTTTTATGTTTTTATACTTTTCTTAGTATTCTGCAGAGACCCCATACTTAAGCATAGAAGCACTTAAGATGCATTGCATTCATGGGTTCTCGAAGCTCTTGGCCATCTGAATAGGCCAGCTTATATGCACTTGAACCGAACTTGGCAACCACAATGTATGGTCCTAGCCAGTTGGGCTCAAATTTCCCTTTCTTTTCTTAATATTTATTGGTGTTCTTCTGATTCTCTTTCAACACCATGTCCCCTACCTCAAACTAACGAGGTATGACCTTCTTGTTGTATCTCCTCCACACTCGATCGTGATATAATTTTAGGTGATTGAGGGCGCGAAGGCATTTCTCGTCCAATAGCTCCAACTCTGTCAGTTGGGCTACTCTATAGTCCTCTTCATTTAGGTAATCCCTTAGCTTGATATGCAAAGAAGGGATCTCGATCTCTAAAGGCAAGATGGTTTGAACCGAATACTAAATAATATGGAGTTGCACTTATAGGGGTGCGGATAGAAGTTTTGAATGCCTAAAGGGTAGGGTGAATTTGAGATGTCAATTTACATGCCTGTGGTATTCACCATTTTCTCCATAATGTGAATTAAGGTTTTGTTGGAAGCTTCGCTTGCCCATTACCTTGAGGGTAATAAGGGGTTGAAAACTTAAGGGAAATTTGAAAGCATTTGCAGAGTGCTTTCACATTTTTATTTTTGAACAATTACCATTATCAGTGATAATGGAAGAAGGGATACCATATCTACAAATGATATGATTCATTATAAACTTTGAAATTTGGGGACCTTCTGTATAAGTAAGAGGAACTACCTCTACCCATTTTGTAAAGTACTCAGTGGCCATTATAATGAACTTGTGGCCATCTAAGGAGACATGATTAAGTTTCCCTATTAGATCAAGACCCCACTTTGAGAATGGTCAGGGTGTCGTGATTGGTTGCAAGGATTGTGTCGGCGCATGTATCAAATTTTCGTACTTTTGACAATCCACACACTTCTTTACATGTTGACAACAGTCATGCTCCATGGTAGGCCAATAGTAACCTACTATGAGTATCTTCTTTGCAAGGAAAATCCCATTAGTATGAGCTCCAAAATTCCCTCGTGCACCTCCTTGATTGCTTGGATAGATTCGTCAGAATTTAAACAACGCAACATATTCCCGTCATAGCCTCGGTAAGAGGGTGCCCCAAGTAGGGTATAATAGGCTATACACTAGATGAGGTTGCGCTTTTCAACACGAGAAATGTTTATAGGGAAGGTTCCATCATGGAGATAATTAAATATTTCAGCGTACCATAGTGAAAAGGGACCAACAACTTCACATACTAAACAAGAGTCTGGTATGTCGTATGTCGTTGTTCTTAGATTTTCAACAAAGAATGGCATATCATTGCTCTCATTGGAATGCTCAACATAGATCCTACCATAGCCATGGCATCTTTCGATCTAAGCTCTTCGAGATCTTGGTATTTTCTCAAAGAATTCTTTCAAGGAATCGACCATTCTTTTATATGGAAGTAACTTTTCATCTTTAACTTTATATTCATCTATGACCTGTTTGATAATAAGCATTAAATCACCAATGCATTTTACTTGTCTGATATCCCATTTGATGGCCAACTTCATTCCTACTAATGAGAGATTCATATTCCACTATATTTTTTTGTGCAAGGGAATCTAATTCAAAATGATAAAACCCTAGCCAATGTGTAGGAAAGATTTATTTTTCAAAGTTGATTTTTGTTTTGTGAATGAATTGTGGAAGGTGAGTCGTACATTTTCGTTGCCAACCAGGTGTCTATAGCCTTGATGGAATGCATTTGATTCTAATCAAAACATTGCTCTATTGTGGATCTGCATCTATAGCTCCATAGTATAGATTTTTGGAAGTTCCCAAGAGAGAGTTATATATCAATTTTCTTTTGCTTTTAGTGTTGGCTTTTAGCTTTGTGCTTTTGATTTGATTGATTCTTTTTCTTTCTAAAAACTTATTTCATATATTTTGTTTGACAAGGGTTAAGAACCACCGATGGCTTGATAGAAGGAGGCGTGAGTGATTTCGATGATGACATTCTCTAATGTCAACAAATATATCCAAAATTTCTCACAACAAGTTTTTTAGATGTTGATTGTGATAGGATCTTTATCGTCAAAAGTAGTGATCGTTCTTTATTTTACCAAGATGATAAAAGACCAAGTCAAATGAATACCATAGAGATAAATGTCACAAAATTTGTGTGAATAGGCTAACCAAAATATCACCAAAGGGATGAAAATGGTAGGAAGACTTGCAAAAGGATAACAAGGAAGGGAAGAAAGAACATCCATGTGTATGCAATACCTGATTGCAATGTGTGTTCGTTTACCTTTGATTTTTTGAAATGTTTTCTCATTTTTTTGTATTTTTTCTTTTTTGAAAGTGGGACCTGATAAGGTCACTTGATGTGATAAGATCCAACAACAATGTTAGCAATTTCCTTGATAAGGAAGACTAGGCGTGTTTGCTTATTAAGAGTCGTATTATCCCGATCTCAATGATCGTGGTGAGCTCATACTCAATAGATGATTGTGTTTTATCATGAAACGTGGATTTCATATGCGAGATATTGAGGTCTCTATCTAGAGGTTTATGCACTTTTCGACATACTTGGTGGGTGCATTGATGTGCATTTTGAAGCGCATTTGATTCTGAACTTCAAGATTTTTTAAATTGTTGTGAGCTTTGGGGCTCTTGGAATTATTGATCTGAGCTTGATGAACAAATTGTTTTGGTTTCCTATGAGCTACTACGTGACTTGTTTGATCTCGAGAAGTGGGAGAAGAAAGTGGACGAATAGAATTGGTGGGAGAAATGATGGTGGGTTTGCCACAATCATTGATAGAAGAACAATATGATGGATGTAAAGGTACGGTCCAAGAATTGAAGAGGATGGGATACTGGGAGGTGTCCCATAGATTGAAGATAAAGGACTACAAGGATGTGGCCCTAAGATTGAAGATGAAGGACTTCTAGTGGCATCCCATAGATAGAAGATGATGGGCTACTAGGATGTGGCCCAAGAATTGAAGATGAGGGACTTTTAAGACGTGCCCCCAGTATAGACGAAGATGGGCTGCTAGGAGGTGAGCCACATATAGAGGATGTGGGGCTACTTGGAGGTGGCCCACATATAGAAGAAGATGATGGGCTACCAGGTGGTGACCCAAGGTAAGATTGCGATGGAGGAATCCTGATAGATAAAGAATGATGTGAAGAAAAGATAGGATCTTCCTCAATGGTCTTAGGATCTTCCTTAGTATTCTGACAAAAGGAATCAATTTCTTCTTCCCAATACACAAGCGTATTGAAGTCCAAAGAGGTTTCTTTCTTGTAAACTTCTAGAGGAATGTCTTCATGTACCCTCATAAATTCTATAATTGCTTCTTCATTCTGAAATGAATCAATTAGTGTCGGTAGTTGTTCTACCACAAGAGGTTGATTAGATGAATGCGACATGTGAGTCAACTTGGATGATTGATTAGAAGGAATTTGAATCGGAGATCTCTTCGACATAAGAAGGGGTCATTGAGGCGGTGACTAAGGGAGGTCCTGCAAAGAAAGGAGGACTGTGGCTTAAGAACCAAATTAGAATTTTTCAAGAGATCTAGGTGAATATGAAGAATCAGAATAATAGTTTGGATTGGAGTCGTTAGAAGAAGAGTGGGAGGAACCTGAATAATAATTTGGATCAGAAGTGTCCAAACCATACCACCGACTATGAGATGAAGGTGGGGAACATGGTACCTAAATGGGATCTCTAGCACGAAGAATCAAATGAGGTCTAGTTGTGATAGGCATCCTTTGATGGGAATGTTGAAACCTAGGTTCTTTACTATCATAATTATTGAGAAGATAGAGGAGTGAAATTACGACACTTATAATCCATAGGCGGAGCTCCTTTGTAAGATTCAAAGGTGTGTGGTTCTGCATGACTTGCACCCATTTAGAGTCTACTATCCCATCACTAATGAAATTTTTGTTTCTATTAGGAACAAAATTTGTTTTATCATTAGATTTAGAATCGTTGTGTTTGTGGGAGAAAGGTTTTAGAGTCCCCCTAGCTAACAATGCCTTTTCAATTTGACTCCTTTTTCTATTACCTCTTTCAAACGTGTTACCACAATGCATTTGCAAGTGGAATGTAATTTCTGGATGGAGGTTGGGAAAAATATGCCTATCAACTGCTTTTCGGGTATGGAGCAAGGAAAGTGGCTAGCTAACCCTCTCCATCATTGTAAAAACACAGCGAAGTTTTGATTGTTTCTTTGTTTAGCATTATAGAGATCCAACATGGTGACATCATTTTCTATATTAAAAGAGAAATGTCATACGAAACTTTCTGCTAGTTCTAGCCATGTTGATATGGATCCCTTATGGATGTGAACAAACCATTCTAGTTTCATTGCTCCTAAACTTCGTGGAAACAAGCGTATAATATAATTGTCGTTCAATACCACCTCTTGACATGCCATATAAAAGTCCTTTATATGATCATGAGGGTCACCTTTTCCCTTATATTTATCAAATTTTGGAAAATCAAAATGTCTTAGGAAAGGAAGGACATGTACCTCAAAACATGCCTTATACTTCTTGTTATTGCTACGGTTTGGCCCTCTTGTAACGCTTGAAGGGTGTTCTTCATTGTTGACCACTCTTGATTAAAAAGTGGATCTTGCATGGGTGGTGGCATAGGTATATACAAAGGGTTAAGCCTAGGTGTATGCCCACCCCGATTTGTTGTGAGAATCTCTTCATAAGGATCTCTTTGTGCCTCGTCGAGGAGTGTTTATTGGGAATTCGTAAAATGAAGCTTTAGGTTTTGCCTTTGGTATAGTTTGTTTCACAACTTTTGGTTGTTCCTTTTGTATATGTGAAGCCAAACTTGCCAATTGATGAGTGAGGGCTTGGACTGTTGTTCTAATGTCACCTCTTTAATAGGAATTTCATGATGATCTTTGTTAGGAGGAGGTTGTGCATGATGAACATGTTCTTCATGGTCTTTGCAATGAATTTTAATAGGAGGCAAACAATAGTCTCCATCATTTTCAAAATGTATCTCCTCATTATTTTTTCATGCAAAAGTAGAGGCATGACCTAGATTTAAAATTTTGTTAAGAGTGTGACGAGGGTGGTCTACTTCTTCTCCCGAACCATGCCGGATGATAAGAGAAGGGTCTATTGTGGAAGGTAATTTGGCTCCTAGTTCCATAACATGCATAAAAACTTCATGTTTGTTATGAAAAATGTAGTCATCAAAATGGATGGAATGAAGCTCTGCATCCGCGCGAGGAGACTCCTCCTCTCCACCACTATGGTCAACCATGAGATTATCCTCTAAAAAGAGGGTTGTCACCTCAAATATATTGGCTTCTAACTTTCGTGACCCCATTCTCATAGTAGGCATTACTTAGAATAGAAGGTACAACATGAAATATTTCCACTAAGGTTTATTAACAAGGGACCCTAGTCAAATTTGTGCAGCGTAACGACCCTAAGTTGTTAAAACAAGGTGACTATAGAATAGCCACAAAAGTGATAGGTCAAAACGAATGTATGAACTAAAGAATAATGAACAAGCTACCCTAGCAAGGTAATATATGACACAAGTTTTCCTTAGAATAATACAATGACGTACAATGCTCAAAATTTGGTTTACACCAAATAGTTTATTCTCTAAGATTTCATCTAGATAGGTTTGTAACCAAATAGTGACAACACAACATCACCAGTTAGGTCAAGTTTGCAACAAACAAGGCCTAAATGATAAGAGAATGTTGACGTAATCTTCTAACAAGATATACTAAAAACCAGTTTCTAAACACTAACAAAGTCCAAGTCTCGTAAAATGGACGATAACAATGTGAGCAAGTGTAACGACACTATTTGGACACGTGAACCAAGCTTTTGGGAAAGAAAGATTTCTAGTGTCAAAATGATGTTATCGCGATGCTAACAATGTATCCTCAACACTCACAAAAATCAAGACAAAGTTAGGATGTAAAAACTACGTCTAAGTATAACAATAAATTGTTATGCATGCAAACAACGTAACTCTACAATATAGAGATTTAGGCCTAATTTCACAATGGAAACAAGACGTAAATATCTCAATTATATGGCTACAATGTGGGCAGTGTAACAACTCAAAAATAAGACAAGGATGAAATCACCTAACTATGATGATAATAAGTCTCAAATATGGGTTTTTGAGACAAGGGGGCCTACTAGATCGTGAGTACGTACCATGCACACTTTCAACACTTGTGCTCGGCATTACAACCTAGTCGCACAAAAGTAGAATACAAAAGTGGTGGACACATGATATCTAGTGGTATCCGTATATGTTGTTTCCTTTTGTCTAAAAATGGGCAACAAGAAAACAAGGGTGTAGACCAAGTGGTGTTGAAATAAACTTGGTGTTATTTTGGCAGAGTTTGCCTTGTCTTAAGACAAGTGAAAAACTAGGACAAAATGACACTAAGTAGATTTTGTGATGAAATGTCACGTGGTTTCAACTTTAAGAGATTCTTTCCCTTGTTCGAAAAATAAGAGTTTGAATCTAACAAAGTTGTCACTTTGTGAGATCTCTCAAGTATACTATCTAAGACAAAAACAATGGCTCCAAGCGAAATGATCTTCCTAGGTGGTTCTCTCTCTAGGTGTCACAAGATATCTAGAGCGAGCTCGATTTACCCAAAAGTCACACTGATTAATTTGGGAGTATCTTGGCTTTACTTTACCCCTTCAATATAATGAGCACTGAAGTGTGTTCAATTATACTTTCATTGGGGTCGTGATATGGATATCTTTGACGCTAATCTCACCAAGGTGTACTAGACAAGTCGGTAGTGTGGAGCACTTTCCTGTTTTGTTCACAAGGTTCCCTCTTGTGTGAACTACTTTAGGGTTCTTAGGACCACCCCCATTGTTATAGCTTAAGGCTTATGCCAAAGGGGTTATGTCCTAGTTGAGTGGACGAGTTGTAGCTCTTAACCGAAACCTACAAATATAATGTGATGATTGTGGTGTATTTTTTATCTTTTAGACTTAATGTGGTTTTTTTCGTACTCCTTTTGGCAACCTACAATCACATGTGTAGTTAAAAAAAAAAGGTCCTCATTTATTTGACTAGCATTAGGTCCTTCACAAAATGGTTAGTAGTTTCAAAATAGATTCACAATATCATAAGAAAATAACCATGAAAAATGCTTGTAAATCAACTAACTACTATCAAATTTTGCAAAAACAAGGTTTATTCCCAATTCATCCAAGTGCTTTTTAATGAAAAGACTAAAATTGCTTTTGATTCCCAAGATCACACTAGGTGCAAGGGAAGAGCATACACAAATTCTAGCCTTGGTTATTTAGCAAGTGAAAAAGCATTTAAACTAAAAGATGATTAACAAAGTTTCCTACTTACTCTAATGATAGAAAAAGAAGGTTTAAGAGTGCTTTTGATTCTCTAGATCACACAAAGTGCAAGAGAAGAGCATACACACCTTAACCCAAACTCATACAAAGCATGGAAACAAGATTAATTCCTTCAAACCCTAAGTGATTTTATAAGAAAACTTACTCTAAATCTATGAAATTGACAAAAATGGCATCTAAAAACCTCTTGAAAATTAAAGAAATCCTAAAAACCAAAAATGGAAACTTTGAGTTTGCAGGAAAAATTTATCTGAAACACACTGCGCACCCTATTAGCATGTGCACACCTATTTCAATGCATGCATGCCTCTATCAATGCATGTGCTTCCCATTATAAAAACAATCGACAATTTGGAAAAAAATGAGCTAACATGTGCATTTCCGAGAGAAGCGAAACTTTGACGCCCGCTCTCCCTATCGATGTGTGTGCTCCCCTTTTGTAAAAATGATTGACAATTGAAAAATATGAGCTAATGTGTGTGCTTCCAAAGAAGTGGGTGTGCACTTCTTTCAACGTCTACGCTCCCCTATCGACATGTGTGCTCCCCTTTGTAAAAAGCGATAGACAGAGTTGAAAAATTTGAGCTAATGTGTGCGCTTCCGGATAAGCAAGTGCGTGCTTGTTTGATGCCTGCACTCCCCTTTGTAAAAATGAGTGACAGTTGAAAAAGATGAGCTAACGTGTGTGCTTCTAGAGAAGTGGGTGCATACCTATTTCGATGTCTGCGCTCTCCTGTTGACGTGTGCTCTTTTGCTTTCAACTTCTACGCTCCCGGTTCAACGCCTACGCGCCCCTTCGCTGGAAGTGGCCAAAATTTGAGTTTTGACAAGAATTTCTTCAAAAAGGTCAAATATTTGGTATTTTTTTAGCAATTTTGATAGGGCTTCACCTCCTTGAATCCTGCAAAGAACATAAAAACACAACTTCTACCACTAATCTAGTTGAAACAACTACCTAGCTTGAAAAAATGATCTAAAACTTTGAAAACTACTCTAAAATTTTGAAATTAATCTAAAAAGCTTTAAAAGTACTCTAGAAAGCTTGAAATTTAAACTAGAAAACTTGAAATTAATCTAGGAAACTTGAAACTAATCTATAAACTTGTTAGTGCGGAATCACAACACCCTCGAATGGCTCGGGTGTGGAGTGGGGCATCCGGTGTGATTGCACAACATGGGACCATCTCTCAAGTTGTGGGACTTGCAAAACTTGAGATGGACCTCCGAGAAAGCTAGTTCTTGCCTCCTAATATACCTACCACAAGCTACTCCAGTGTAGGCAGAACCTATCCTATCCTAATCTAACCATTCCAAGGGACGAGAGAGAGAGAGAGGGGGTAAAAGAGCCTATACTAAGCGGTGATACACCAGAAAAGGAAGTGGTTGAATCACAGACCCGACCACCTGAAGTGGAGAGAGGTGAGAGAGAGAGAGGGAGGACAAGATACACCACATATAGAGATAGATTTCACACAGAACACCACTTCAAAACCCATTAAACACAGCTCCCAAGACCTATAACAAACATCAGAATATGCACAATATACCCTGCAATGATGAGAGGCAAGGAGAGACAATAAAATAAGCAAAGGATGGACAGATGCATCACAAAACAAATTTTATTGCTCCAAAAGTTCACACAGTACATCGTTAGTGGGCAAGAGGCAAGAGAATGCCATTACAGAGCTGTGAAAGGAGGCTTAGACTCCACATTCTACCCTAAGGAAGAAAGAGAGAGGGGGAAGAGGGAAGATCAACAACCAACCCTTGAATATGCCCCCTCAGTTACAATATATAGGAAGAATAAGAGAGAGAGAGAGGGAAAAATTTGAATCATGCTTCAACCACCTAGAGATACACATTGAATCCTGCTTTGAAAGCTCAACCACTATCAATCAATGCCTTTCTCAAATCCACCCCAAATCTGTCATGTTTGGTTCCTGACGGATCAAATCGAATCAGATCTAGTAGTTGGAGAAATCGGGCTTTGTATTAATGGCCTGGAAGATATTTTCCCATTTTTCACCCACCAAATCCTGTTAATAATGATATTTTATGTTTCCATGGCATAGAGGGTGTCGAGACATTTCCAAAAAGTCTTCTCCCACCCAAATCTGAGTCTCCAGTCAAAAGATATGGCCATTTGAATATTTGGATCGTGGGCGCGCAATATTTAAAGAGTTTGTCCATACAAGGGTCCATGTGGCAGCCTCTGCGTGCTCCTTGGGCTTCTTTGTATTTTTCCTGAGTCTCTTTGCTTGGCGGGGCCAAAATTTTGACCCTGGACACGTGGTGGCCTAGCGCTTGTTTGGAAACCCGCCCCAAATTTTACCTATGAAATAGCATTGTGTTGACACTTGGCTCCCTCCGTTGGCCTACCTCTGCCTTGACTATTCAACCCTTGACTCTATCCCTTTTGGACTCTGAGACACGTGGAAGGCCCGCGCTCATTTGAAAACCTACTCAGGATTTTACCTTTGAAGGAGCGTCGTGTTGACACTTGGCGCCTTCCGCCTACACTCTATACTTAGTCGTTTTGGGCCCGCTCTCCTTTTTGACCTCTGTTGACCATTTGCTACGTGGAGGGCTGGCGCAAGTTTGAGTCTCTGGCCTGGATCCCACTTTTGAATGTGTGTCGTTAAGACACTTGGCACCCTCTCGCTAAGTCGAAGAATTTTCAACGGCCGGTGTAACTTTTTGGGGCTCTGGATGCGTGGAAGCTTGGCGCTCGTTTGGGTCTACCCCTTTGGATTTAATCTTTGGAGGTGTGCCGTTTGGACACTTGGCTCCTCCATTGTCTCCTCCATACTTAGTCATTTTGGGCTGTTTTGAACCATTTACAAAGCCCAAAGACTTTGAATCTTCATCGTTTCTTTTCCTTTGAGCCTCTGGTTCTTTTGACACTACTCGACCTCCTACCCCAACCTGTTATTCCATTTCCAAGCCCGCTTGTAATTTGTTTGTTGGATTTGAAGCACGGGTTTGCTCGACAGAGCCATTTCTTGAATTTCTTCTTGCACGGGGTCGTTTGATCTTTTGCAGGCCTTGCCACTCCATTGTAGAGTTCCTCTGTTGCCTGATTATAGGATTTGAATGTGATTTCTCTGGTTTCTTCTTGTGCGGGGTCATGGCTGATCAATTTTTCGGGGGCAAAATATGGATAACAATTTGGTGACTCGTAGGGTATCTACCTGCTAGATGAGAGGACCAGTTTCCTTGAAGCATCCATTGGGCATGGAGTCATAATTAATGGCTGGTATTGACCCTTCTTTCAAAATGGACTCTCTGATTACCCACTTTTCACTTTTTCCTGACCCTGAGCCTTCCTGTGCATCTACACTCTCAATTTTCATAAGAGATCTTGAAACAAGGCTTCTGAGAGTAGAAAATTGTTTTGACCGGGGCTTTCATCTGTCCCTGAATGGGCTATCTTGAAAATGTTCTTTAGTTGCTCTACATTTGTTTTATTTTGAAATTTGTAACTATTACAGGAAACTATGAGTCTTATCATGAATAGTGAAGGGCTGGCCTTAGTAGCTCTGGAGCAATATGAACAAAACTTATGTACAAATACAAAATCATACATGCCTCAAATGAGACATGCAGAGTGTGCACAAGCACTTCTTCTACTGGAAACAAAGTCTACTCCTACTCCTAAACTAACCAGAGAGAAAAGGGGCTAAACAAAGCTTGTTATAGGTAGGGAGAAGTAGCTTCCCTTTCTCAAGAGAGGCAGCCATGCAAATGATTTGACACTAAATATGGCTGCTGTATGAGTGAAAAATTGACTTTAAGCGATCCTCCACCCATATCAGCAAGGTATCAACATTAATGGAAAATACCTCCTCAAGATGATTTGCATTGGACTCCTGGAGGTGTTGATGGTGACCCTTGGTGCTTTGATACTCATCCTCATGCCCTGAAGTAAGCATGACTAGTTTTGGCTTCTCCCTTGGCTCCAATGAAGCCAAATATCTGATTGGGCAAGGTATGGTCCTTTGAATCGCCCATGGTTGAACTCTAACTCAAGAATGGAACCTTCTTGCCGACCCTCATGGATGGATGGTGTGAGAGGAATGATAGCCTCATACTCTTTCTCTTCCTTTGCAGCAGTGTGACTTTTGGAAGATCAAAATCTTCCAACTTTGATTCAGGAGGCATGTTGCAAACTGCAGGTTGTGCTTGCATGCTCTCTTCCATAAGAGCTCTTGTGATTGAAGAATGAATGATGGGGGAGAAAAGATTGCAATTTCAACTGGCTCCCTCTTATCAAAACATTCTTTTGAGTCTGGTAGGAAATCAAACTCTTTATTGTCTTGTTGTAACAAGGTCTCTCCCTTTTGCATGGTGATCTTAAAATCTTCGTTATCTTCACCATATGAAGCTTCATCTTCAAACATGAAGCTAATGAGTTCAGGCTCCTCCAAAAGATCAGAATTTTAGAGAGGTTGAATGGGAGAGGGGCTATATTTTCTTATACAACCAGCTCATGATTCAAAGTGCCTCTGAATTTGTCTTGGTCACCTCCATATGCTCCTTTTTAATTGGGCTTAGAGCTAGTTGTTCTTCTTCCTTCTCTTGTGAAGAACATGGAAGACTCATATCTTCCAACCTTGGTTCTAGAGATACGTTGTGAGACATAGGTTACTGCTCTTGAATGCCCTCCTTCATGGCAGTAGGCTCATATGCTTGGAAGATGGATGATGGAAGAGAAAATGATGTGATCTCCATGGGATTTTCTCCATCAAAGCAATCCTCCAAGTCAGACAGATAATATGCCTTGTTGTTGTCTGTTGCATGTGCTCAACCTCCTCCATGGTGTCCTCCTGATCTGAAACTTGCTCACCATGGTTTCCCTCTTCCTCAAACATGAAGTTTGAAAGATCAAACTCTTCTTCAACATCAAAGCTCAAAGGGGATGAAGTGGGAGGAAGAATTGAAGGTTCTTCTATAGCCTACTCCACACTTGGGGCCTCTGAAACTATATGGTCCTCCTCCTCTGCTGCAAATTCAACCTCAGCCACCACTGGCTCTTCAACCTTGACCTCCTCTATTGGCTTGACCATCAAGGGGATCTTTGTAAACCCAAATTTAGCAGCCCAACTCATCAGATTGTTTGTTATTTCTTTTCTGTTGGGCTCCTCTTCTTGTTGTCCTTGACTGGATTCTTGAGTATCTTCCCAACATGGACTTGGGAAAGCAAGAGGAGTGGTAGGTTGGGGTTTAACCAGATTTGTAATTGTTTGTGGTGGGGAGGGAGGTGGAAATTCTTGTTTGTTTGGAGGGGATGATTGTTTGGAAGGGAAAAGGGTAGAAGAACTGAAATGGGGTGGAAGACTAGGGAATGGAGAAATGGAATCAACACTTGGGGCAGCAACTGGGAAGCTTGGAAATTGGAGCTTGGGTTGAGATGGTGCTACTTGAGAAAGAGAAAAAGAAAAGCTATGAGATGGTGGACTTACCCATTGACAAGGTTGTCTTGACTCCAACTCATAAGCCTCGATCTCCTCAATCCATTGTGTAAGTTGGGGCAGAATTTCAACCATGAAGTCTAGCTTCTCCTAAGGGTTGTAATGTCTTGGAAAAGGGCCTCCCCATGGACAAGGTGCCCTGACCAATCTTGAATGCCTTCATTTGTGCTATGGCCCTAGACTGCACCATGCTAGCCTCCATTTTTTGAATCTTCTCCAACAAACCAACATCCTCTATGTAGTTGTTACCATTGTATGTCCCCTTGTTCTTGATAAGATCTATGGCCAAACTGATTTTGACCCTGCTCATATGGGTAAGCATAATGGTTCTGGATCTGATCATAATGCTGATTTGGAGGAGTTGGGAAATGCATTGGAGGTGGATTACACTGTTGTTGCTATAAGTGTGAGTTCCATGAAGGGAATGAAGTCATGATTACACAACTTCATGGAATGGGAGAAAATGAAAGAGATGGAAGAAGAAAATGGATGAAAATGAGTGGAAATGGATGGAAAAGGTCTGCAACTCAGAGGATGGGTTATTGACCAGATGGAGTCACCAGATGTGCTTGCATGTGCCTCAAAAGGCTGAACCTTAACAGGAACACACCAACCTACTAAGATGAAGTGGTAAGGTGCTTCAAACCTCCGCAGGCGTGCCAAAATTGTTAGTGCAGAATCACAACACCCCCAAATGGCCCGGGTGTGAAGTGGGGCATTTGGTGTGATTGCACAACATGGGACCATCTCTCAAGTTGTGGGACTTGTAAAACTTGAGATGGACCTTCAAGAAAGTCAGTTCTTGCTTCCTAATCTACCTGCCACAAGCTACTCCAGTGCAGGCAAGAACCTATTCTATCCTAATCTAACCATTCTAAGGGACAGAGAGAGAGAGAGGGTGAAAGAGCCTACACTAAGCGGTGATACACCAGAAAAGGAAGTGGTTGAATCACATACCCGACCACCTGAAGTGGAGAGAGGTGAGTAGAGGAGAGGGTGGACAGAATGCACCATGGTCAGAGATAGATTTCACATAGAACACCACTTCAAAACCCATTAAACACGGCTCCCAGGACCTGCAACAAACATCAGAATATGCACAGTATACCTTGTAATGACGAGAGGTGAGGAGAGATAATAAAATAAGCAAAGGATGGATAGATGCATCACAAAACATATTTTATTACTCCAAAAGTTCACACAGTACATCGTTAGTGGGAAAGAGGCAAGAGAATGCCATTACAGAGCCATGAAAGGAGGCTTAGACTCTGTGTTCTACCCTAAGGAAGAAAGAGAGAGGGGGAAGAGGAGAAACAACTGACCAACCCTTGAATATGCCCCTCATTACAATATATAGGAAGAATAAGAGAGAGAGGAGGGAAAATTTTGATCCTGCTTCAACCACCTAGAGATACGCATTGAATCCTACTTTGAAATCTCAACCATTATCAATCAATGCCTTTCTCAAATCCGCCCCAAATCTGCCATGTTTGGCGCATTGAAGGAGGAAGAATCGAAATCAAATCTAGTAGTAGTTGGAGAAATTGGGCTTTATATTAATGGCCGGAAGCGTTTTCCCATTTTCACCCACCAAATCCTGTTAAGAATGATATTTTATGTTTCCATGGCGTAGAGGGTGTTGAGACGTTTCCAAAAGTCTTCTCCCACCCAAATCTAAGTCTTAATCAAAAGATATGGCCATTTGAATATTTGGATCGCGAGCGTGCAATATTTTAAAGATTTTTTCCGTCACGTGGGGTCCATGTGGCGGCCTCCGCGTGCTCCTTGGGCTTCTTTATATTTTTCCCAAGTCTCTTTGCTTGGCGGGGCCAAAAGTCTGACCCTAGACACGTGGCGGCTTGGTGCTTGTTTGGAAACATGCCCCAAATTTTACCTATGAAATAGCATTATGTTGACACTTGGCTCCCTACTAGGCTTTCTCTCTGCTTGACTCTACCTCGACTATGTCCCTTTTTGGACTCTGAGACACGTGGAAGGCTCGTGCTCATTTGAAAACTTTCTCAGGATTTTACCTTTGAAGGAGCGTCGTGTTGACACTTGGCGCCTTCCCTGCACTCTATACTTAGGCGTTTTAGGTTTGGTCTCCTTTTTGACCTCTGTTGACCATTTTCTATGTGGAGGGTTGGCGCAAGTTTGAGTCTCTCGGCCTGGATCCCGCTTTTGAATGTGCGTTGTTAAGACACTTGGCACCCTCGCTAAGTCGAAGACTTTTCAATGGTCGGTGCAATTTTTGAGGCTCTTAGCGCATGGAAGCTTGGTGCTCGTTTGGGTCTTCCCCTTTGGATTTAATCTTTGGAGGTGTCTGTTTGGACACTTGGCTCCCTTCATTGTCTCCTCCATACTTAGTTATTTTTGGGCCCGTTCTGAACCATTTACGAATCCCGAAGACTTCGAATATTCATCGTTTCTTTTCCTTTGAGCCTCTGGTTCTTTTAACTTGCTCGACCTCCTACCTCAACCCTGTTATTCTATTTTTGAGCCCGACATGTAATCATTTTTTGCTTTGGATTTGAAGCACGGGTTCACTCGATAGAGCCATTTCTTGAATTTCTTCTTGCACATGGTCATTTGATCTTTTGCAGGCCTTGCCACTCCATCGTAAAGTTCCTTTGTTTCTCATTGTAGGATTTGAACGTGAATTCTATGGTTTCTTCTTGTGCGAAGGGTCGTAGGTGATCAACTTTTCAGGGGACAAAATATGGATAACAAGACTTGAAATGAAAAACTTTGAAACTAAGTTTAAAAGATTTAAAAAGTGAATACAATGGGTCTTGTCCCCACCGGCATTCCAAATGATGACACCCTAAACTTTATAAAGTAAATTGCATGACTAAACAAGGAAAGCTAACACCATTGTCATCCATCTAGCCAAGGTTCTAAGTCTAGGAATGTAACATTAATATAGAAGCTTAAAAGAATGCTTAACTAGTATGAAAACAATACAAAATCTAACTAAACATGCCTACTAATATGCTTGAATTACCTAACATGGGCCTAAATAGACCTAAGAGGGCAATAAAATGGTTATGGTTGCTATTTTAAACAAGGTGAAATGGCCTCTCCCAATGATTACTTGGTTATTTTGGATGTCCATCTACTAACCCCATTGAAGGCTTTAAGCAAGGATTGAACCTAGCTATATATCATATTTATTATATGAGATGCAAATCAAAGCATGGTGTAAAGTATAAAGGAATGAGGTGTACCCTTTTTATAGTTTTCCTTTTGGGAGATACTTATATTTTGGTGCATGTGGGACTAAAATATCCAAATTAAATTAGAATTGTTAATCATAATTAGGTCTTGCTAATCACAATTAGTGAATTACCAAGTGATTAAGAGGTGTGAAGCCTTAATCAACCACTTAGGGTCAACTAGAAGGCTAGGATAAGATTTGAAGCTTGTTGAGATGTTATAGAGGTGAATGGGGTGATTTTGAGTGGTTGGGTTTGAGCCAATACTAGGGTATATTGATCAAATCAAGGGTAAAATAGGCTTAATTAGCTAATAAATGCTAATTGTTTGTTTTGAAGAGGATTTTGACTTACGATTCACCGTAAAGTGGCATCCTGAGTACGAAAGGGGTTACACAATCAACAAATTGTTGTTAATTGAATAAATAAGTAAGAAACATTAGTTAATTAACAAAGATCACTAATGGAATTGACAAGAATGAGAGTGATTTGTGTGCATTTTAGCACTAAGATTGCAAAAACGAAATTTAGGTGTCTACAAATTCAAATAATTGATTTTGGCTTATGAATAATTATGTGTTTTCGAAAGGAATGACAAGAAGATTGTTCCAATCCGTGATCTCATATGATAATAGCACACCACATTAGATTTGTAAAACAAAAGAGCTAAAATACCATATATGGAAATCCATCATAATCCATAATGCTCAATACATTAAAATACAATGACTTGAATTATTCAATAAGAAAGATATACATATAGGATGAGGAAGTGCAACTACTACCTAAATCGGTGGTGAAATAATCCCACTAACCGATATTGGTAGTTAACTCCATAAGACTAGTAAGCTAACTCTAGATAACTAAGAAGCTAACTCAACACAACTAGTACACCTAAGCAAGTTAACCCAACACGTGTAGAGGCTAACACAAGTGTAATAATTGTCCTCATAAATAAATAAAAGGATAAATAATAACCTACATTAGCATTTTTTCGATATAAGTCTTGATCTGTGGGAAATTGTATTAAAATATGGATTGTATGTTTAAGACCGAATGGATATAATGGATTTCAATTATTATAAACTGAATATCCTTATGTATGATTGATTATGATATATTTCCGAATAACATAAAATGATGATATTATATTCATTG
The DNA here is from genome assembly GCA_018340775.1 of Taxus wallichiana var. yunnanensis. Lineage (NCBI taxonomy): Eukaryota > Viridiplantae > Streptophyta > Pinopsida > Cupressales > Taxaceae > Taxus > Taxus wallichiana. The sequence goes on from CM031239.1 coordinate 534,936,775, forward strand.
ACTTAAATTGGTTATTTCATTTAATAAAATGATTTGATTAGTACAAGGTCAACCTAGATGTTATTATCAATATATAATGAATACGATATAGAAAATGAGTAGATGACTCATGTCGAGTTCTTTCAAACCTGACCTATCTATATTTCTCTCCTAATTGATGTACATGTAAATAGGAGAAGATTTGAAGTGAAAATCTGGACTAATTTAATAATTTTTATTGATTACGACTTTGTGGTCGCATGTAAAAGAAATATCTTTTAATAAGTGTCTTGTTCATTTTAAATGATTTCACGAAGAATTCCTAATTGCAAGAACTTGAGCATATGGCCCCGATGTACGATCCTAAATCATGGATTTTGTTGACTTGTAATGAAGAAAATTGATTTTACAATTTTGTGAGATTTTGTATTAATAAAATAATGTATAACTTATTTAATTGATCTCGATTTATATGAGTAGATATTATCTACATCTTTATTTAATGAATATTTCTTGTTTACGTTTTTGTCGATTCAATAATATAATAAGTGGTCAAAATAACCTTTGATGAAATATTAAGTTATTACTTATTCTAATTCCTTGATTCAAATAGTCTTATGAATAAACAACAATAAACAAGTTATTGAACCAAGTGATTTTCATGGAAATAGTACTATGGATCACTAATACGTTTATACAACAAATGTATATTCATTTTAAATGGTAACAATATTATTTATATTTCATATTAGGAATATATTATGATGATGAATGTGGATAGAAAAAGCCTAGTTGAGATTAAAATGGGCATGGTCAACATGAAATGATCATTCATAAATCATTATTTCCTTACGAAATATTAAGTTAACCTTCAGTAGGTGAATGATATTATCATCTCTAAAATAAGAGAGTAGTTAGTAAACTAAACCTATCTTTGACTTGGTAATTTATAACTTCAATGAAATGACCTTATAAGAGAGTAATTAATAGCTTACTCCCTAACACAAATAAATTATGAAGTTGTGGGAAACACAATCAAATGACTTTAGGAAGTCTTAAATAATACTTCACGACTATGGATTAAGTAAACAAGAAGTAGCTTAAGTCCCGTATAAATTGTCGTAAGATGAAATATGGTTGTGGTAGTAAACCTTAAATATGACGTAGATTAGATGTAATCTCATGTCATCATACAACTACCTTGACATAGTACTAACTAGGGGTATTTGAGAATAGGGAAAGATGACATAATGGAAGTAATTCCTTTGTGGTCTCTCCCTATTCCGTAAGAACCAGAGTAAGTTGTGGTTCTTTTCATTTACGAAGATGGTCTTGTAAAGAACACACTTCCTCTTTATTAACATGTTCGCCTTCATAAACAAAAATATCCAGATAACTATGTCAAGATAACTGTTTGGTGACAGAAGATATATCTCTAGACTTTTGTATGGTCTTGAGATACGTTGTTTATGCATGGCAGAAAACTTTTACCAAAGTAATGCAAGTAGTTAATTGCATTGTTTGTTCACCATACCTTTATATTATATGTGTTCAATACCGAAAATGAAGATTGAATTTCGTGGTAGACATTAAGGATTGAAAACATAGTTGTCTCAACCTTGAAAAAGGTAAACCTGAACATACTAAAGATTGTATGATTACTCACATAGAGTGGACTGAAGGGAGAAAAGAATAAACCCTTCTTAGTTGTACAAGATTGAAACATGGAAGAGTTATCGAATGGATCAAACTTACTAATAACTAGTTGTTTAAAATTGTTAATTGGTTTGTTCTAAGTTAACTATATTCCATACTTGTGATTGAACATCAAGATTAATTTACAAAAAAAGATTTAGTTTTTAGGGGAAATAAATAAGGTGTTACACATGCAAGATTTAAAAAGAACGTTTGACAAGGTGGAGGAAGATGTGGCAATTTTTTCCAAATGTGTGGGTAGTATTTCTTTGTCTATGGGAATGTTGGAGTCCATCATGGGATTGTTCGAGGAGAAGCTTGGTGTTCCAAAAGAGGCACTAGGAGACCATAAAGAAGACCCTCATGAGTATGAGGAAGAGGAACCCGTGCTAACCTTACTCCTCTATTCAAAACAAAGGCGAAGATAGAGATTCAATCTTATGATGGGGACATGAATGCCAAAAAGCTAGACCACTGACTAACTCAATTTGAGGTATATTTCATTATGCAGCAAATCAATGAGAGTCATTAGATTTCGTTTCAAGGTTAACATTAACCGAACATGCTTTAACTTGGTTTGAAAGCTATGTTCATTTTTTGGTTGTTAAAAGATTCCTCCAAGGTAGTTAGGCTTGCATATGCCCTTAGCACATTGGAGAAAGTAATTTTAACAGGTATCATGCCCACCTCTTGCATTTCGCCATAAAATTTCAATGCCTCATCTTCGAGCTCATTTTGTGCCACTCGACAATCATCACATTACCTGAGATCATGTCTGGTTAAGGCATTTGTGGCTTGTTTCAATGCTTTGCACACATTTACCCTTAAGCCAATACCCCCACAATCATTGAATTCCATGAGACTACATTCCATTCAGACATTTTGTCAAAAACTTGGTGCGCATCCCATATAGAACAACATTTCATATACATATATCAACCATAGCATTCATACCAACCACATCTAACTCAAACCTAGTCCTAAGAACCAGATCATGGACATGTCTTCCACGGTCTAAAGCCATTTGACCAAGAGTGGCACACACCTTAATGACGCTAGAATAAGTACAGTGATTTGGCTCAATATCTTCATATTGCATTTGATTAAAAAGATTCAAGGCCTCGCCGCCCTACCTACTCTTACTACATGCATTGATCATGGAGGTCCACGAGACCACACTTCATTAAAGGCATTTTGTCAAAAACTTTGTGTACTTACATCCATCAAATTTCCACATATTGAGAACAATATTCTAGAAAAATGTATCACACTTGAGTGCAATTTTTGTAATGCCACCTAGATAATCTCATACCAACACTTTTTCTGTTTGAAGTATGGCCTCCCATGGTTTCTTTGGCAAGGCATGGCCCATGCATGCAAGCCAACCAATCTATCTCCTGCCACAAACATGAATGCGGTGTGCCCTACCCACAAGCTAGGACAACCTGGCAAGAAATAAAACCCCAACTACCCTATGCACACTACACAACAAAAAAGTGATCGATGGTTGTAATCTTTCTCATGGTCTTGCCTTTGTACAGAGAAATTGTCAACTATCAATGCAAACAATATAGCTTGATTCCAATTGTAAAGAACACCTATCAACGTGATGAGAGATCCGTAATCCCTAAAGGAATGGGAGTCACTTGTGCCCGACAAATTTGCAAAAAGAAAACCAAGTCCTTATTTACTATTGAAAGCGCCTTTATATTATTAATAATAAAAGAGAGTTACATTAGCAAGGGCGATAGAAAAACTCACGGTCCCACAAACAAGCCACGAAGGCAACACGAAACGCCAAAATGACAGGAAACAAGCCAAACTACCAGCACCTGCACAAGCCCAAAACAAATGGAAAAAGTAAAAGTGCAAAGGCACCGGCATCGCAAGGCAAACCAAGTAACAAGAGGCTCAAAGTGCCCCTTCTTCTCTTTAGACCTCGTGACAACAGTCCAATTCGTTGGATGGGAAGCCAAATCTTGTAGAGGATCTAAGCAAGGACTATCCGATTGGGGTCGAATCGAAGACTTAGATACGTGAAATTGCTTGTCACAACCACCAACATGGAGAACCTCAACATTCATACCTTCAGAATTCCATGATGAGCACAATCTTTAACTTCAAAATTTCCAAGTCATTATTTGAAAAAGGGACGCTTGACTAAACTACAATGTATAAAATTGGGGTATGTCTACATCATTACCTCTTTAAGTGTGAATGTTGCTCACATGATAAGGGCTTTTTTATTTTATACCACAATCAATACCAAAATATCATTAATGCTTTTAAAAAAACTACAATAGGCTCTCTTTCGATTTTATTTAAGAGTATGTATTTGATCACATCTAATTGTTTTGATGTTAAGTTATGATATTTTTTGGAAAGTCAATATAAATATGTTGTCTTATTTTTTCTTTTTTAAAATGTTACTCATGTTCAAGTTATAATTTTTTTCTATAAAATGTTATAATGAAAATAAAAATATTAATTAAATTTGTGATGAATTAAAATGGTAAAATTAAAGAAAAAATCATTTGCCACAATAAATATTTAGATGATATTTTGAATTTTTAAGTTCTATTTAATTATGAACTTGAATTCCATTTTAATGACTATTATAAACAAACTTTTAAAAGTGTCTATAAGTGTCAATTATTCAACCTACCATTATATTTTATTTCCAATTATAGTTATTTGTAAGATTGATACATTTATAATTACAATTTAAGATAGCCACTGAGTGTGACATAGATGAGACAATAATAAATATTATCAACATTGATTGATAAGGATTACTTATGAACGCTATGCACACGTGACGAATGTTGAACATGTCACTTTATCCATAGGCTACTTATTAGTTAACTGTTAACTAATAATCAATTGTAACCACTTCAACCTTTTTGTAAGCATCTCTCACATAAAAGGAGAGACACAATAAATAACATGTGCATTCCAAATTCCCAGTTTAATCTCTCTTTCTATACATATTCTAACACTACTTTTTCTATTATATTTTCCTTGGTTTTATTGTCCCCATAACAACAAAATACAAATCAATGTTATTACATACATTATACAACTACCACACAGATTGTGTTTCATATCCAGCGTACCTTGAAACTCATTTACAATCACTAAATATAGATATTCACATTTTAGTTGCGCTAAGTAAAAGATTATTACTTAAAAAATAACATCCTTAATAGATTTATGGATGAAATTTATTCAAGATATAGATAGACTAGCAAAAGACAAAAAAAAACAAATTGCTGTTCTGATCATTGTCCATTCAGAGTGTTCACTGTTGTGAATTTCTTTTTTAATAAAAAAATTAAGGACAAAGATGTTGCTATCTAATCCAGAGATTGTTTCAATCTCTGGAAAATGTTTATTGCGTTGTCTCTCATGTTAAACATTGTTAAAGCCCAATCACACATATGGCTCAGGTTTGCTCATTACAATAGAGTGAGAAGTGGAACTAATAATTACAAATCTAAATGAAAGGCTAATCCAAAGCACTTAGTATTTGAGATCAGTAATATATCATAGGATTTTGTATTTGGGTGATGGTTTTTAACTTAGTGTCTTAAAATGTGTCCTTCCACTCCTTTGTGTTTACAAGTAAAAAACACATTGAATTTATTTGAAGGGGTACTCCAAAAAAAAAAAAATATGTCTATCAAAATATGTAGGAATTCCAAATTTTTTTTTTTTTTTTAATATGTTTCAATTTTATTAGTTGGTGTGGAGAGTAATTTTAAGAGAATTTATAGTTAATGTGGTCTCATGATATGAAATGTTTTTAAGAATATGCTACAATTTTTTAGGGAAGATATTTTAAAATATTGTATTTTAATTTGTAATAAAATGTGAAATTAAATCTACTCATTTTTAAATTGATATTTGGAATATATCTTCCTACAAAATAGAAGTGGGTGGGAGAAACTTTTAGCCCTCCCCCTTTTACCATCCCTTAAAACTCTCCTCCTACAAAAATGGTGCTCCTTGTTTTTAAGAAAAAAATTCTAAAATTTCTTGTTTCCCTAAATTTATTTTGTCATAGGACCACCAGCACCCTCCATAGGACCCTGCCTAAGAAAGGGCTAGAAGTTTCCCCTAGGGGCTACAGTTTAGGGAGTATGTTGTGGTGCCATGCAAGGACAAAGCAAAACTTTTTAGCAGGAGCCACATAATATTTTTTTGCAAAATTGTTAACCCTGCGGTCTCATGGTTTTCTAATTTTATCTACAAACATTTGCAGAATATTTATTGCAACTGATTTTTGTGAAGCTTTATATTCACTCTGAACTGATATTGCTGCTCCAAGCAATGTTCTGTGGACACCTGGCCGAAAAAAGTGGAATGCAAGAAGAAAATATTTCAGCCCCCATCCATTCCTATCACTGGAACTGACTCTTTTATGCAGCTGCTGCTTCACATTTTTAATAGAAGATTTTGTTTTATGCAGTGAATAGATTACTAAATTTACATGGGACTACCTACCTATAAATTTTTATTGTTGTTCCCCCCACATGAAACCACTGCCTTAGTTCACCTAACATACATATTTTGCATTCTCACCATCTACCTGCAATTCATCATTGTTTTGCAACCCAAATGAGAAGAAAGGTTCTCAGTGATTTGCAAGTACTAATTATGACATGGGATTAAATTAATTTTTTGTTGTTTTCTCCTTGTTATATACCCCTATCAATGAATATTCACATGCAATTAAATTTATTTTATGTTGTTTTTTGTTTGTTATATACATATCAATGCATTTTCCTTATTATGTTCTTCTAGTCGATTCTTTTCTGGATTTCTCTGTTCCTGATTTAACATTCAGTTTGATAGCGAATTCATTCAAAGGCCGAACCATTCCTGAGATGCAGAGCTGTGAAAACAGACTCGTGAATAATCATCAAGCAACTTTCCTGATCAAATATAATGGGTACAACCAACACAAAAACCTTCTTGCTTGCAATGCATTTGTATATCCAAATGGTATGTTTTAATCCAGCCAGTCATCCAAATTCAATCATCTCACATTTCATTTCCTCACAAAAACTCTGCAAAACTATGTACGTGCTGATAGGAAAGTGACAGTCCTATTTCCAGTGGCTGCTTATATGCAGTAGTTTTCTAGTGATGTCTTGTTTCTGAGTGTGAGACATGTTCCACATTTATTTTTTTAATCCAATTAAAAAATTAAGCAGAGCAATTATAAGAATGCAGTCAAGGAGTACTAAAATGCAGAATTCATATATCAGGGAATCATATTAACATAAAACAGCCTAAACAATCTCTCAAAATAAGTGGGCAAAAGTTTTGTAATTCTTATTTTATAAGAGAAAATTCATTTATTTTCCTGTAACACAATTTGAAAAAATCACCAGACCTATAAGTGCAAAGAAGCCCTTCCATGAGACCACACCCTAAGCTATACCAAGATAATATAAAATGCATTAAAATGGTTTACTTATCCAGTGGTCCGATTGAGCTGTTCCTGCTAAAAATATTCAGCCAGTTATCAATAAATTTAGGGATATTTTAGCACAAGTATGGTTTTATGATGTATCTATTTTTTTTTCAAAAAGGTTTGTCAAGATATTTTAGGCCATGTAGTAAATGAATGGTCCCATAAACAAACATAAAATCGTATATATAATTGACCAAAATATCTGTTCAATGATTTATTTGCTGTAATTTTTACTCAGAACAGTTACTCTCTAGTTTTTGGGCGCACTGAGAACTGTCATCTATCAGACAAAAGCTTTAAGCAAGTGCAGGAATGTTGTAGCCCCCTTTTCACTTCCCACATCACACTCAGAAATCTAAGGACCTCTCCCTTAATTATCTAAGTACATCCCCTTCTGTTGTAATGTTTTTATTGAAAATTGTCAACTGAATATCATGATAGTATAATTTCCACTCTAATTTCAAATACTAATTTCTAATCCAGAATTTTAACTAAGATAGAGAGACTAAAAATTTAGACATTAACTTGGACAATCGTTTGGCTGCCAATAAATCAACAATTGTCAACACGAACAGCAACTTATTTCAAATGCAACCTCCATAGATTCAAGGCCTTAATTGTGGCATAATAAAGATTTTGTAGTCTAAAATTATATTTTGAAAGCTTTATAATTGTTAAGCATGAAATGTTTTCCGCACTATCACTAAGCTTTTTTATAGTTGTGAGTTACCATAATTTGCAATGTAAACTTTGAGAAACTGATGATTATCAATAAAATAATTTCAAGAATAATTAGTGTATACAGAAATTGTTAAAAAGTTTGCCTAACAATGTTCCTTATTCTGTCTGAATCACCTTACTGGACATACATTACTACAAAAAATAAAAGATAAAAAAAAATTATGAACTTAAATATTGCAAGTCCATAATTTCGAATGGTGTGGTATGCGATAATTGTTTTGTTGACAAATACACCTCTGCAATGAGCAATATGCAGATGGACCATTTGTTTTTCAAGTATTGTCTGATAGTTAGATTTAAACCTATTCAATCAGTTGCTTTCGTATCCAAAAGGTCTACAACTACTGCAGGCAGTATAGGATCTTTTAGCAGGAACTACTTTAAATAAAACCAAGGGTACCCCTGGAGGAAGCATTCCTACTTTAACTATCCTAACACATGTTAGAAAAATATTTAACTCTCATTTGCTGTTACATAACCCTGAAAATAGATAACAGGATCTTATAGAAAAGATCATTTCCATTGTATATAGTTCTAGATCTACAAATCACAAGCCGCTACCCATGAAAAGCATCCTTTTACAGTGCAGATATTTTAACCAGAAAATTTTTAAATCACCCACATTTTATAGACCCAATGCGGGTAATGGAAAAATAAATAAATAAAATCAGTGGAACGGGATGATTACCTTGGTATAACATACTCAAATAGAAAATGCACGTTCCTCCATTTCATATGAATAATTGTAACGCCAAAATGACAACAGTTGTCTTTTAAAGCTACATCGAACGGATTTGAAAAACAGAAGGAATCAACAAGAGTGTCCATGACTGAGGTGGTGTTTCAAAACACCAGTACAGAGAAGAAAAAAGTGACATGAAACCTAACCGCCGAAGCCGTAAAGAGTCCTACCCTGTCTCTTGAGGGCATACACCACATCCATGGCTGTCACTGTCTTTCGCCGTGCGTGTTCTGTGTAGGTCACCGCATCCCTTATAACATTTTCCAAGAAGATCTTCAACACGCCCCTGGTTTCTTCATAGATTAAGCCGCTGATACGCTTAACGCCTCCTCCTGGCAAGACGCCTAATAGCAGGCTTGGTGATGCCTGGATATTATCACGGAGGACCTTCCTGTGCCTCTTGGCACCTCCCTTACCCAAACCCTTTCCGCCCTTCCCCCTTCCAGACATATTGCCTACTGAAAATGAAAATTAGCTTCAGAAAATATTCAAACACGGGCACGAACACTGCAAATGATTTGCAATGGGTCGCCTGGTTTATTTATAGAAGTAGTTGCCGTGTCATCAGCGCCCTGACTTAGGCCGACGGATCCGTTCCAATCGGGCAGTGATCCGTGGCAAATGTAAATGTCGAATCTTAGCCGTTCGATTTTGAGATACGGCTGTTGATTGGTTGTGCTTGCGGCATTAAAGATCGAAACGCTCGATCCCTGATTTGCTTGAGAGTTTGTAAAATATGGTATCATGTGTATTTTGTGGAGGAGGATTTTACTTACATATGGATATCCATAACACATGTTTAAGGTCATTACTTAAAAAACGATAGGTTAATCAATAAAATAGAACTAATTAGGTAGTTATTAAAGAGTTTGGATTCTTCAACAATGATAACAAGATAAATGTTAAATTTCGAGGATTTATCTCGACATGAAAAAGCTCTACAAATTGATAACAAATAAATGGTGTTTACAAATTGTACTAATTAGAGAAATCAATCCACTTCACCATTTAATTGGAGTAAAGTGTGAACTTAGTTTCACTTGGAAATAAGTCTTAAATGGAGGTAAAATTAATGCTTCAAGTAAAATAGTAGTTGTGTAATTGTTAATATCTATGAAGTGACACTTTTGTTGATATGCATTAATATTAAACAAATTCACGTGAATGGTTTGTATAAGTAGAATAATATGCGATGTTGTCTCTTCAATCTCTGAAAGATTCAAAATCTTTTATTGCACAAAATGACACTCCCGATAATGTTAGATAGGAGGCACAAAGTGTATAATTGGTGTTAAGTTGGTTGTAATAAAAAGGAAAGCATGCTAGAAGAGTTGAGTGACTAAGATAGCATTATACTTATTGTACTTACTCTATCAAGCTCTTTATAATCCATCTTTAGCCATAAGAAGATTAGAAAGTTGGGCAATTACCACTCTAGTTGGTTTTCTCCTAACTTGGAGTTCTCAAACCAAAATCTCAGTTTCTTTTGTTGTTCAAAGTTGATTACTTTCATGTTGATTAACTGAAATTAACTAAATCTAAGTTAGCTAAGAACTAGTTAATCTAATCTAGGAGGACATAAAACGATGTAAAAAATATTCTAAAGCAATATCAATTGGCTAAATAATTAAACTAATAGAAATAAAACCCTAATGTGTAAAAATAAAGTGAGTAAGGAACTCAACTAATTGCGAAAAAGACAACCGGAGTATCAAATCCCTAAAAAATAAAAGATGCAAATGAATGGGTTGGATTGACCTCAACTGCCACAACAATGAGCTTACTAAACCGAGTGTTGCACTACATTTCGAACCCGGATGTAGTTTTGGTGTGTGTGTGTGCATGTCAGTGCCCTAGGTGCTCTTGTGTCAATCGCACTTTGTGAAATAACGAACAATAGCTAAATGTAGAAAATGTAATAATATGTGTGCATGGAATAGAATAAAATCCCTCCCCCTATGAAGTGTGATGCAAATGTCCTAGCTTGTGCCTTGATGATGGAGTTATGTGGATGCCAATGCAATAGATGGATGCAGCTCTAGATGGAGTGATAGTGTTGTATGATGTTAGGTCCCTCATTGTGGTCTCATAACTTTATATTTATAGTGTTCTCTTGCTCTAATTTCGTAATTAACCCCAAAAAGGCCGGCCACATAAAAGATAAACATGAAAAATGGCTAGAAGAGGCCCAAAAGTGGTGGGAAAGTGCTAGAAGGATCGGGGCGCCCCCAAGTGGGACCAGGGCACTTATGGGCACCCTAGTTATAGCTAAAATTACGAGGATGTGCGAAAATGGTTGGGCATGTAGGTGCAATAGGTCGTAAATTGTGAAATAAAATAAATAAAATGGCCAAAGGGGCAAAGTGATTAATTAGTAATTTCTTTGCTCAAGAACCTTCTAAATAGTAGTATGAGACTGGGATAAATAAATGTCTAAAGTTCATGATTTTGTGACTACATTTTGCCTCCACTTTATGTTGGTGAGCGGAAAGCTCGGTAATATAAAGTAGATAGAGATGCGTACCTGATGTCCATGAAAAGTGTAGTAGAAGCATGTCGAAGGACTTAGACAAAGCGTGGAATGATAAAAAAAGATGGAGGAGCGTAGAAACTATAGATGAAAAATGCACAAAAAAATACGATGAGAGTGAACCTAGGGTGGAACGTGTATGCACGTAATTCTTGCAATGTGTACCTACACGGTTAGTAAAGCATGTGTGTTGTCATGGAATTTGTTTGTTGTTATTGCTTGTTGTTACCCCAATTTGACTAATTTTTTCTCACACGACCGGACTGCAAGGAGAAAACAATCAAGTAGTCAAATATGTGTGTATGTAAGTATAAAACACTATGTAAAAGGTGCATGTAAAGTACGTTAATGTAAATGGAACATGTGCACCTGATCCATGTCGAGAAAGAGTGTAGAAGGATATCTTGTATTGTGAGTTTTGGGTGATCTCACGCCACCCTAGTTGAATAAGTGTAGGGAGGAAATGCTTTGTGTCCTCCAAGATCTAACCGATTTTGCTGGAATGTGTGAAGAGATCTCTATAATGTCTTGGTTTTTTGGGCGATCCGACACCACTGGCTAAAGAAGTGTAGGGAGGAAATGTTTTGTGTCCTCCAAGCTCTAACTGCTTCCCATAAATGCTAAGGGAACCATGTCCTGTAAAAGCCACTTTGTGTATGGGGTTTGTAGTGGTTTCAACCACTTGTTGTATATAAGTGCATTGAACTGAACCAATGTAAATACAATGTGTTAGTAAAAATCCCCGAATGATGCCACCCTTCTTTGGGGGTGCATGTGACGTCACTGATAGGAAACATGTGGCCCCAAAAGAGGTTCAACCGCATGTACGTTGAAAAGTGCTTGGTAGAAACCAAAGCACACACAAACAAGAAAGGCTAGCCAAAGATAAGTATAAACACTCACGCATGTAGAAAACAATGTATAAGCAACGCAAACAGTGTCAAAGTTGTTATGTTTGTGGAGCATGTTTTCATGTTAGAGTGTGGTACACCTTCTATGTGTTACACTCGGGTATTTTTACGGTAGTCCCACTCGCCGTTGAGCGGGTCAAGGGGGTTTGGGGGCGAAGCCCTCGAAGTAAATTTTCATGGGTGGTTTATTAACCCATGGGTAATGGGTAATCTGTTATGGGTTGTTTTTGGGCCCATGGGTTTTCAAGACCCATTGTTTTGATACCCACAGTTTTTGCCCATTGTTTTGATACCCATGTTTTTTTGCCCATGGTTTTGATATCCACAATTTTGTATCAAATCGCTTAAGCAATTGTTTATTTATATGGTCTTATGCATATGATAGATGACAAGCAAATGGATCGCAGATGTGCTTTGAATTCGGGTGTGAATTTGGTAGAGTTTGTTGAGCATAGCTCCAAACAGATCTGGGTATTTTATTGAGAGAGTGGAGGCTTGTAATAAAATATGAGCAAGTGATTCTTGGTGGACGTAGCCCAAATTGGGTGAACCACGTTAAATATTGTCTCTCCGTGTTGTGTTATTTATTCGCACTTTTATTTGAGATCCGTAATATTTTCTCGCATATTAGTTTTATTGTTGTGATTTTGTAAGGGATTATTTCACATATTTTATCTCTTATTTTCTAACAATTGGTATCGAGCCAGTTTGGTTTCTGTCAAGTGTTGAATCACAGGAAAGTTTTTAGCTTGAGTGGGAGCTATGGCAGATGATGGAAGATCTAGGGTTGATAAATTCAATGGGCATAATTTCGGTCTTTAGAAGATGCAAATGGAAGATTACCTTTATCGGAAGGATCTTTATACTCCATTGTCTAAGAAGGTGAAAAACCCTCGAGTATGACGAGATGCGGAATGGGATTTGTTGGATCGAAAGGCACTTGGAACTATCCAGGCCGTGTCTTGCATCTTCGGTATTATTTAATGTTTCAAAGGAAAATACTACAAAAGAATTGATGGATGCATTAGGAAGTTGTATTTAAAATCCTCTACCTCTAATAAGATATTTTTAATGAAAAAGTTCTTTAATATGAAGATGCCCGAGAATGGTTCAAAGAGTAGATCATCTTGCTCGTGGAGATGAGAGCTGATTCAAAACAAGTCGAGATCCTTTTCAAGTGAAGAATAGAAGGTTGAAACATTACAGGAATCTGGTTTGGGATTCCATTAAGTTCCTTGATGCCTTTTCAATTGAATCCATGCCAAGGGAAAGAAACACCAAGGCTGATTCCTTGGCTATCTTGGGGTCTCTACTGATCCCTCATCCAGATTTCTCCCAAGATAAATTCACCATTGAGATGATTCATAGGCCTAGTGTGCCTGACAATGCAAACAAATTGCAGGTCTTTAATGATGATCAACACTTTCTTTCCTTCCTTGAACTCAAAGATAATTTTGACCAGTTGTACTTTGAAGGAAGTGGAAATCTTCCTAGAGAGTGTGTGCCCCCAAATGAAGAAGATAACAAAGAAGAAATGGATCATGATGGCTGCATAAAACTAAAAGGTAATAAGATACCTAAAGGGTGGTAAGTTTGGAAGAGTTATTTGATAAACATGATAGGTACATCAAGTCCAAAACTTCTAAAGGAGCTCAGCAGTCTATTGATTATGAAAAGATAAACATTGGGAGTCTTAATGAACCCATGCTGGTAAACATTAGAAAGTGTTGCACACAAGAGGAGAGGAAAAAGTAGCGAATCTGTTGAAAAGGTATGTTGATGTTCTTGCATATTCTTATGATGATCTCAAGGCTTTTCAGCCAAAAGAGATGCAACATTTCATTCCTCTAAAACCTGGGATCAAGCCCTTTCGAAAAAAGTAGAGGCAGTATAACCCTAAAATTGTTGATACAATCTTTCAAGAGATCCAAAAGTTATTGAAGGCTAAGATCATTTTCCCCATTCACCATTCAACATGGATTGCTAATATTGTGCCTGTCAAGAAGAAGAATGGTGAGATCCGAATTTGTGTTGATTTTAGGAATTTGAATCAAGCCTCTTTGAAGGATAATTATCCTCTCCCGTAATGGATCAAGTGTTGCAGGTTGTTACAGGTTCAGAAATGTTATCCATTCTTGATGGATTCTCAAGATATAATCAAGTAGAAGTAAGTGTTGCAGATCAGCATAAGACTACCTTTACCACTCCTTAGGGCCCCTTTGCTTACAAGACAATGCCTTTTGGCCTCATCAATGTTGGTGCCACCTTTCAGAGGAAAATGGACCAGGCCTTTGGCAGCCTTAAGGGAAAATGCATAGTTGTATACCTTGATGATCTGATTGTGTTTTCAAAAATCGAGTTGATCATTTCCAACACCTTGAAATTGTCCTCCAAAAGTGTAGAGAGCATGGCATCTCCTTGAATCCCAAGAAATCTTCTTTTGTGTCACTGAGGGAAAATTATTAGGACACATTGTCTCCAAGGAGGGAATCAAGATTGATCTAGAAAGAGTCCAGGTAATTTAAGTGATTCCTCTCCCCACAAGCAAGAAGGGTGTGCACTCTTTCTTTGGCAAGATCAACTTCTTAAGAAGATTCATACCTAATTTTTCTGAACTTACTTTGAACATATCCCACATGATGAAAGGGAAGCAAACTTTTTTGGTCCTTTAAAGGAAAGGTTACATTTGAAGACATCAAGAGAGCTATAGCAAAGACTCCAATCTTTGCATGCCCTGATTATAGCAAAGACTTCATTATCTATTGCTATGCTACTGAAATTACTCTAGCTATTGTGTTAACCCAGGAGAATGCTGAAGGTCATGAACTCCCCATAGTGTTCATGACTTATATTTTAAAATCCCATGAGCTAAAGTACACCATGATGGAGAAACATGCTTTTGCAGTGGTCAAATATGTGAAGCAGTTTCATTTCTACATCCTCAAATCTCATTCTATTGTGCTTGTGCCTGATACAACTATTAAATCCATTCTTACACAACAAGAATTTGGAACCAAGAGAGGCAATTGGGTAGCCAAAGTTCAGGAGTATGATCTTGACATCAAACCCACCAAGCTAGTTTGAGGAAAGGGCTTATGTGAACTCATTGTTGAAGGAGTTGATGCCAAATTGTCCAAGGAGGAAGTTGATATCCCTATTGTTCTTTTCCTCAACTCAACTGATGAATGGTATGCTAACATTGCACACTTTCTTACTTATGGAGAATGTCCATCTCATTTGAGTGTCAAGGATAAGAGAGCCATCAAATTAAGGTTTGTGCAATATGTGTTGTGGGAAAATGCATTGTTCAAACGAGGGATAGATGGAAGGTTTTTGAAATGTGTTGACAAAGAGAAGAAAAAGAAATTGTTCTCAACCTTTCATGACCAGGCTTGTGGAGGTCATTTCTCTTCTTGTCACAGCCCACAAAATCCTCCGTGTTGGATATTATTGGTATACCCTGTTCAAAGATGCATCAAAGTGGGTAGGCAAGTGTGAAGCATGTCAAAACTTTGTTGGAAGACCCAAATTAGCTACTTTACCTCTCAAACCAGTGGTAATTGAGGAACCCTTTCAACAATGGGGTTTGGACTTCATTAGGACACTCAATCCACCTTCAAGTGCAAGGCATACTCATGTTTTGACTACCAATGATTATTTCTCGAAGTGGGTGGAAGCCATTCCAGTTAAAAGTACTACTTCTGAAGTAGTATGCAACTTCATCAAGGAGCACATCTTAATAAGGTTTGGGATACCAAACAAGATTGTCATTGACAATGCTTCCAATTTTTATTCTACTGAGATGATGGATTTCTGCTATGGCTATGGAATTTCCCTTGCCCACTCTTTAGATTACTATCCCCAAGGGAATGGGCAAGCGAATCAACTAACAAGAACTTGGTCACCATTGTTTGGAAGCTTATTAATGACTTTCAAGAGGAATTGGCATAAGAAACTATATAATGCTTTATGGGCAGATAGGATTACACCTAAGAGATCCATTGGAATGTATCCTTTTCAAGTGGTATATAGAGTTGAAGCTCAAGTGCCAATGACATTGGAACTACCAGCCTTACATTTGATGAAGGCCATTGAGGATGCTAGCTTTACCAATTCATTGGAAAAAGAATTATGTACCTCCAGAAGTTGAATGAAGACAGATTGCAAGTGGTTGACAAAATATCAGCACATCAACTCAAGGTAAAAGCTCTATTTGACAAAAAGGCTAAACCCATAACTTTTCAAGTGGGAGATAGTGTTCTTCTTTGGGACAAAAGGCATGAACCTCAAGGCAGCCATGGTAAATTTGATTCCCTTTGGCTTGGTCCTTTTAAAATCAAACATTTTGCTGGTGAGAACTCTTTTTACCTAGATTACATGGATGGTTCTCCTCTCCCACTTCCTTATAGTGGGAAATTTTTGAAGTTGTTCAAAACCTAGGAGTTTTGGCGGTCCCTCTGTACATTTTGTATAGTGTTTTTCTTTCCTTGTTTTTGTTTTGGTTGGTTTCCTTTCTATGTTCTCTTTTGTGTTGGTATTGCTTCTTTTTGACTCCGTTGCCCATTGGCTAAGACACTGATTTGATTTGATTACCCAGAATTATCTAAGGTTCTTGATTTTACCTCTTTCCTCTGCCAAATCATCCCAGAAGGAGCTAGTTGTTGTCCTCTCAATTTTCCCCACCCTTTCGAATCTAATTTCATGAAAATTGGAGCCCTATCATAGAAGAAATTCGTGTTTTAAACTCCTCAAATGCTCGTTTTCATTTCCCACGATGTTTTAATCCAAATTCCTTAGTCTACTTGCCGTTAAAAAGTTTTACCTATTTTCAATGGATGGGAAATGATTTTAGTTCTTCTTTTATGCATTTGAAATGTGTGGGACCTTACATCTCTCTTTTTAACCTTTTTTAGAGAAAGAAATTCTTCATCGGGAGTAGAAATGGCATTTTCCCATTTCCTACAACTTCCTACATTCTTTTCCCTATCAAATTCTTGCTCGAAAAGGTGAAGCTACATGTTTGTTTCTTATTGGATGCGCTAGATGGGTTCCTTTTTGAACTTATCACTTTTGGTGATTTTGGAAAAAATGTCAGATTTACCCCGCATCCTCACTAGTCCCTGATTGGCTGGAGAAATTTTGGCGAAGTTTGGGGTGACTGATCCATTTTATTCTCTAAGGCATTGCAGTGAAAGGGTGAATAGTTCTAAAAATACCCATGGCCCGCCCAAGTGAAAGGATAAATTCTGAGTTGAAATCTGCATAGCAAATCAGAAAGGGACACATGTTCATGTTGAATAGTCAACGAGGGGGACAGACTTTGGGGGGAAAGTTGGAGTTCTTCCCCTTTTCAAAAATAGATAAATTATAAAACTAAAGCACATTAACGAACCCGTTGCTTGGGCGATGCCATGTGTTGAAGGATCGTTGGTTTTCAAATAGGACTTTTAGAAGAGCAAGCTGCGGAGAAATCGAGAATTTGAGCCCTTTTCACCAAAGGTTAAAATGTTGCAAATTGAGTCAATCCCCATTTCCAATCATGGTGTGCCACGTGTTCACGTTGAAAATTTAAAGCGGGATACCACGAGAGTTTTGAGAATTTGATCTTTTTGTTACAAAAAAAAGAGTTTAAAAGAGCAGTAAAGGCAAATTTAGCTGCATTTAGATACTCGACCACTCGGATGGCACCACGTGAATTCTAGCTTTTGTGAGTTGAACAAGGGAGATGGAGCAAAATGAGAAAAGTTGATTTTTCTAAAATGTCAAGAAATGTAGTTTCTTCCCCAAGTCCATCATTTTCTTGGATCTTGCCATGGTGTACAAGTCCAAATTTGAAGGTAAAATGGGAAACGATAGCAAATGCACTCATCAGGTTTTAACACCATTGAAAGCTTAGTAAGAGCAGAGCTGATCGCTGAAAATTCAAAAATGGATCATTCTTCATTCTTTTCTCTGTATTCTTGTCGTTTCCCCATGAGATGCATTTTTGGTTTATTATGGGGCTAAATTGATAAGTTTGAAGGGATGTAAAGTTTAATCATCAGAAAATGGAGTTTATCGGGCATCTTTGATAATAAAAAAGTTAAGGGAGAAAACTTACAGTAAGCACTTGAGTGCTAAGAAAGTGGTAAAAGGTGGAAATGGTAGAACCACATGAAGAAGAAAATCATGAGATGCCCCTTAACGTCTAAAATAATCATGCTTGAACTAATGAAATATTCACCTTTTGAACGGCTCTGAAAGTTTTCATGTGTGTGTTTCAGGGAAAATTTTAGTGGCGAATATTGATCTTATGGCGAATATTCCATTTGAAAATTTAGCAAAAGGTGAATTTTTTTGGCGCGGCTCAGTATGATTGTTCACCTAAAAATTACACTTTAATGTGAGACGGAATGCGGAAACACTGAGCTACCGATTTGAAAAATATCCCTTTATAAACCTAGATTATTTGGGGTAGAACACTTCGACGCGGTCACATTTTTCAACAAAATGATATATCTCGTATTATAGATGTGTGACAGTTGGAACAGTGAAAGTTGGCCCAGCGGACAAAGGAGGATATTGAACGAGATGTGCACTTTGGGGTTACTTTGGGACACTGGAGCGGCGAGCGGATAGTTGAAAATGGAACAGAGTGCACTTTAAGTTCGAACTTGAGAAATTTGAGACAAAGTTTGACAAAGAGTTTGTTGATGGCGACATGGAGATTTTTTTGCTAAATGCGTAAGCATTTTGAAATGGGACATTTGGACAAGAAAGTGCGAAGTACGCGTTGGAAATGGAACATCTCATGAATTGACACTTGGGACAAAAACCCTGACGGCAACCGAACATGGACAAATTCGGAGGTTTCACAGCCGATCGGGAACAAATGCACCTCATTGGGGGTGCGCGATCAAAAATGTCCGATGGCTCGAAATACGTCGTAATGACCCAAAACTTAGATTTTTTTTCAAGACTTTTTTACACCACCATTTCGACAAAAAGACATTTAAACTCAAAATTTTGAAATATTGACGCGGGAAATAAGTGGACAACAACGTCCAAATTTGAAGGAAATTGTTGCCAAATGCACTCATCGTTGCTTGGATTTTTGCCACGTGAGGAAAAGAAAATTTGAAGGTAAAAGGGGGAAAAGATAGCCAAATGCACTCATCTAGTTTTTAACGCCATTAATGAACCAGATCTTTGCAAAATGCAAAAATGGATCATTCTTCATTCTTTTTCTCTGTATTCTTGTCATTTCCCCATGAGATGCATTTTTGGTTTATTATGGCCAAATTGATAAGTTTGAAGGGATGTAAAGTTTAATCATCAAAAAATGGAGTTTATTGGGCATACGCGATAAAAAAGGAGAAAACTTACCAGTAAGCACTTGAGTGCTATGAAAGTGGTTAAAAGGTGGAAATGGCAGGACCACATGAAGAAGAAAATCATGAGATGCCCCCTACTAAAATAATCATGCTCGAACTAATGAAATATTCACCTTTTGAACCTCTAGTTTTCATGAGTGCATTTGTTTCATGTCACTTTCCAAAAATGGATCTGCAACAAACATTATTCCTTTTGGATATTCTTTTCTTGGGGAAAAAGTATGGATGTATATGAATTGTTATAAGAACATGGTTTTGGCCATGGAAAGGGATTTGGTTTTTTGGGAAGGTTGTAAATTTTGAAGTAATTCAATATAGAAGTTCTTTCTTTCTTTTCTTATTTTCCTTTGTTATATATTTCTCTCTCCTTGCTCGATTCAATGGATCTTTTGTTTTGCATTCAATAGAAACTTTGTGTTTTGGTCTATGTGAATCTTTAGAACTTTGTGTCTATAGATTTGCATCGGTGGTGAAGTAATTGATCCTTTTCTATATTTTCTTGGTTCAATGTAAGTAGGGAGATACTCTACTATCTATATTTCCCAAAAGCATTGTTTTTTTCTTCCTTCTCCCATCTCCATATTCTTCTATTCCTTCTGATTGATAATCTTTTAAGTATGAAAACATTCCAATATATCAGGGTCCAAACATTGAGAGTTGTATATTTGTACATTTGTTTTCCTGCTTTCAATAAGGGAACCTCTCCCATTAAAGAGGAGGGACTTGTTGTCCCTAACTGTGGTTTCAACCCATGTTCCATTCTGAAACCGAATAGGTAGGTAAACCGACACCGGTAGAGGAGCGACTGACGATGGTCTAGGATGACCAACGCCGGTGACTACGGGAAACTAGAAATACTCCATAATAGGTTTTGGGTTCCCTTTGTGATTACAAAAGGGTTGGGTAGGTCGGAATGAGATGTTCGGTTATCCAGATGGGGTTTTGTAGAGTTTTGGCAGGGGTATGGAGGGGTAGCTATCAAAGGTGATCAATGGGTGGTTGGGAGAGAAAATAATACACCAAGAGAAGTAAATACTGATAATATCTAAACAACATGGATTGAATAAAAAAACATACTTACTTGTGAATATGCTTCTAGTCATCTATGGGTGAAGGTTGGAGAGGATGGTTGGAGATTTCTTCTTCAGAAGATCACCAACTCTTTTACAAGACATGGAGCAGCAGTGGTGTTGATCAGGTAGAGATTGTAGGAGGCACATGAAAGGTAGAAGAAGTATGCAGATCAGCATAACATCGATCATAGTTTCGATGTGGGCATGAAGGTGTTCCTTTGTGTCAAACCACACAAGAGCCCTATCCGTTATGGAAAAGGTTCTAAGTTGGCTCCTAAATTTCATTGGACCTTTTGAGATCTTGGAGCATATCAGCCCTTTGGCCTACCATCTAGCATTGCCACCCAGCTTGTCTCGCATAAATGATGTTTTTCATGTTTATGTTCTCAGGAGATATATTGCGGATCCTTCTCATGTGTTAGATTGGACATCATTGTGGGTGCAGGATCAGGGGTAGGTGATGGTGGAGCCTATTCGCATCTTAGAACGTGGGACCCTAGGCCTTCGAGGCATATAGGTTGACCAAGTCTCAGTACAATTGGACAGATATGATGAGACTGCAGCTACATCGGAGGATGCTACCTAATTATGAGTTCAGTTTCCACATTTTTCTAGTGACTTCCAGGAGGAAGTCGAGTCTAAGGGAAGGGGGATGTAGTGCCCACTTCCCTTTGACATCTTTGATACCTGTTTGGATACTATGATTACATTATAGACAGTATTATGTTTTGATTTAGTATGTTGTTAGACATTGATCATGGATTATTGTTGATCTTGATTTGATTATGATGCCTGATGATATATTATTTGACATGAATGTTTTATGGATGTTGTTTAGATATGTGATTTGGATATTATGAGTTGAGCTAGAAAATGGACATTATTTGATGATGATATAGTTGTTGATTAAAAATGCAATTGATGTAGTTGTTACTTCGATGTTGTTGTGATTCACTTACTTAGATGATTTTGTGATTTTAATTGTATCATATTGGATGTTCTGATATGGCCACGAGGCCGAAGGAGGTATTTGTATTTTGCAGGTTAAAAATATCACAACAAAACATCGAGGATCGAGAGACCAACCAAAATGGAATTCTAAGTGAATTCGACAAGGTCACCATGGCAACTTGTTTTATTGTGTTGAGTGTTGTTTTGTTAGGGATTCCCATGGGGGGATTTCCTTTATATGTGACCATGGGTTTGTGTATTTTAATTAATGTGTTTCTTTTATTATTGTTGTATGTATTTTATTAGTAATGTGTTCCCTTCTTTTAATTAATTAAATTGTGATAGAATTAATGTGAGAATCATATGGTTAAAATTTAAATAAATTAAATTGGGATATGGGAAAGTAATTATAAGAGTTGTTGGTTGTTTGCATTTAATATGTAAGGGATGTGTAAGTTGTGTAAGAGCTTGTGTAAGTCAGTTTTGGAGTATGAAATACTCCACCTCCATGACAAATTCGAATTTGTCCTTGGGGGCTGTTTTTGGAGGCTTGTGGGACAAGTAAAACTTGTCCCATGCCTCTAAATTTAATTTACCAACCATACTTATGGTTGGAGAAGTGATTTGTGACTTTTATAATGCATTTTATTAAGCCATGTTGTATGTTTTTAATTGCACTTTCTTACATTTTATTTAATTTTGTTGTCCCTTGAGGTGTGGGCTTTTGGAGTGTGCAAGTAACTTGTCATTTTTCACCCACCTCTTTATTGTGCTTGGGAGAATGGATTTTATCTTTTGTGTTTGAATTGGAGGATGTGTGATGTGGCATCCTACATGGATCCACATCATCCTCTTCTCTCCCTCTTCTATATAATTCAAACTTTTTGCTTGTTTTGGGGTTGTTGAATCATTTTTGCAACTTCTTTGGGGCGCATTTTCTTGTGTTGGAGCTCTTGTTTTGGAGGAAGTTTGGAGAAAGCTTTGCATGCTTGGGAGACTATTGTTTTGGACTATGTTCTTGGCTTGGAGAGCTTGCTGTTGGAAACAAAACCTACCATGGAAAGGTAGGAGTTTAATCTATTTTTATGTTGTCATTTTCTTGTTGTGTTGTGTGAATGGTGCATACTTTGATTTATTTGTTGGCTGGTTGGGTAGACTACCTTAGGGAAGGTGTAGGAGAAGGCTATGGGGAATCCATGTGGGGGCATAAGGAATGCCATTGGCATCAGATTTTGTGGAGGGAGTTTGGGTTTGGGATCCACCATGGAAAAGAAATAGCTTGCATTTCTTACTGGGGGCATAAGAAAATTTGTGGGGGCATAAGGAGGGATTTGTGGGGGCATAAGGATATGTATGGTGATTTATTTTGGTGGTTTGTTTTGGGGATGCCCAATTCCCAATTGGGAGGCATAAGTAGCTTCCCCCATAGACCTTGCTCCTTTGGCTTGCATGATCAAGCCTGAGTTTTGATTGAAATATTTTCAATTGTAGTTATAAACTTGTTGTTTTGTATTGATCTATGTTTTATTTTGAAATGTGCATGTTTGAAAGAATGTTGTGTGTTGTGGAAGCAAGTTGTTGTCATGGGTTGAATTGCACCTTTTATTGTATCTTGGTTGGGGCTTGGGGGCCAATGATGAAGGAAGGCTTCTCCTTTCATTGGATGTCTTGGTTGGGTGGAGAGTGTTGCCTTTCCCCCTCTTTTGTTGTGATCAGCTTGGAGAAAGAGAAAATGTGCATGTTGCTATCCTGGAGCAAAGGAAAAATGTAGTTTGATAGTCCCTTGTGAAAACACAGTCATTTGTAACCTTTCCCACTTGAAGTGGATGAAATTGTAATATGTATTTTGTAAAGAAAAGATGTTGTAATTGGATTGAAAGTGTTTATTTAAAGTGTGAAAGATATTTACATTCTACTTTGTACATGGAAAAGAAAGAAATAGAATTTCTATTAATTGTAATCAAGGAATGAAAGAATGTAAAGATGTTTCTCCTTTGGAGTTAATAAAGAATTGCAAGTTTACTTCTCATTGCATTGTTGGGTTGAGTTGGAATGTTAAATTGTGATTGGAATCTCTATTTTGAAAATTGAAAGAAGAAGAAATACGTATGAGGGAATTATATTGCATTGTTTCTTTTTTGAAATATATTAAAGTGGAAATCAGATTTGAAATTTAGCTTTGAAATGGTTTGTTTATAAACAACTGAATGTATTGGACTAGTTTAGGAATGAAATGCCACATTTGAAGGATGAATTTGATAAACAAATTTCTAGAAATGAGATTTCTGTTACAAACTTAAAACTGGCAATTAATTTTAATAAAAATGTACAGTTCGGACCTGCACACATTAATCAACTTGGAGATGATAAAATGTAGTAAGCTTTATCTTAAATGAACTCAAATTGACAAAGAACACTTAAGAAGACAAGTTAAATTAATGCAAAATCGAATCCAATTCCTCTAACAGTTGTTTTTCTGTCATTTGTTGGAAAAATTCCAACTTGAGTAAATTGAGAAAATTAACTTCCCTAAAACACTTTAAACCCTCCCTAGAGAAATCCTCCATGTCTATTTGGCATGTTGAGTGAAGGAGGAGATCCAATTTAATCAAATTTAGAAGTTGGAGATTACTAGTTGGCTTTTTAAAATCCTGCAGATATTTTTGTAAAATTGACCCTTTAAACATTATCAAAAAATAAAATTTATGATTTTTATGTAAAGAGGGCATCAAGAGATTTCCAAAAAGTCCTTGTTTGTCCAAAACTAAGATTTCTAGCTCAAGTTATGGCACTTTGAAGTTTTTTCTACCTTGGCGGGGCGGGAAAATTTTCCCTGGCGGGCCCACCCGAAAATTTCCGTTGGAAAATCCTTAGAATTTTTTTTTTTGAAAATTTTGGCTCGGGAAAATTTTCATCTTTTCCTCCACTGGCCCACAGCCAATTAGAGGGTGCCACGTGTCCTCACGAGGTAGCGGTGGAGGCGTGGCATTTTCTTTTCCCCTTAGACCTTTTTAAAATTTGGAAATATTTTCCATTTCGCCCCACTGGCCCATGACCTATCACAAGGCTGCCACGTGGTAGATTTGGGTGTTTGCGGAGGGAACCCTCATGCAACCCCTTTCCCTTTTGAAATTTTGACTTGGAAATTTTTTTGTTTCCTCCCGCGGCCTCGCACTCCCGCCCTCACCTTGGGAGATCCCTTCCGTGGGCGCGCGGACCCGCGTGTCCAACTCCTTCCTTTTCTCCCTTTGGTGAGATTCATCAAATAACTCGCCACCCACCTCTCCCTCTCCCTTCTCCCCATGGAAAATTTTTTCATGTCACGTGCCCCTAGCAGACCCATGGCGCATGGGCATTGTTTTGTTTTCTTTCCCTTTGGGTGAAATGCCCCAAACTCTCCCACCACCCCTGCCCTTCCTTTCCTTGTTGTCGGTGATGACTCAGAGGCCACCACGTGTCCTTGGAGGACCCATGAAGGCACAGGCACAACTTGGAAATTTCTCCCATGTAAGGAAAAATCCTAAATGCTGCCCACGACCCGCCGACCCAAATTTTCTTTCACCCCTGCTTGACACGTGTCCCCTTGGGGAAAATTTGATCCCTAAACTCCACCAGTCCATATCTTGAGTTTCTGAAGGAGTTAGGAGGACTTCTTTATATCACCGGAAAGGTGAGAAAATTTCCTATCCAATGGGAATGATTTAGGAAATTTTGGAAGTGTTAAGTATGAGAAAAAATCAAGTTGAAACTCTGATCCTGTTAGAGAGTGGGTATGGGGTAAATTACTCCCTGAACCTAACTGAAACTTCTAACCCTAAAATTTGAACCGTGTGAACTTGAAAATTGTTAATGAAGGAAAAATATGTTCTAGTAATTTAGAATTGATCCATAACCTAATAGGGTCAATTGTTGTCTTGCAACTTGGATGTGGACACTCCTAATATAAAAAAAAAGTATTCCATGATTTTCTAACTAATCCTAGGTTGTTTCTTGGGTCTCAAGTGGGTTGTTTTAATGGGCATCACACTTGGTATAAGAGTAATGGTTCAAAATCTTGGACCATTGGGCACACTAGAAAACTTGGGACTTGAAACTTAAACATAGCACACTTTTAAACCTAGAAAACAACTTAGCTAGAATTTATATATTTTAGTAAACATGGAAGTTATGTAAAACTTAGCAAAATGAACTAACTCTCACTTTGGTCTATGCAAGAGGCTCAAACGGAGTGAGAGGAACCTTCACAGAGACTCAACTCACCACCACCACCCACCACCACCACCAGATCAGGGGGTAGTAGCAATTATCCTACCTCAGATTCTATAGACCCTTCAGGATGTCAATACCGCTCTACGCAGAGGATTAGGAGGGGGACATGCTAGTCATGACAGAGCCCCTTCTATCGAGGGTCAGGTATCTCCTTAACCCAACGAGGAGCATAGAGGAGAGAAATCCCATGTGGAGTTAGCTAGAGTAGAGTCACCACCTAGGAGATAGGGTGATAGAGTTCCAGAGCATAGAGAGAGGTCTCGGAGCCCTAGGCTTAGGGATGAGCGTGCAGAGAGACCTAGAGGCTGACAGACCACAACAGCGGATCACATCAGGGAGATCCTGAAGCTTCGGCCATCGCATTACTTAGTGACATGGGTGGATTTTAGGTAGAGGCCTGGCTAGTGAGCTTGAGCAGTTACTTCAAGCTTTTTCCTTGTTCTAGCAACATGAAAGCTCGTGTTACGATCCATCTACTAAGGGATGGAGCAGGAGTATGGTGGAGGACAGAGGAGCAGAAGCTCCATGTAGATTTAGAGACAATGACCTGGGAGCTATTTGAGGAGAGATTCAGGAGCAAGGTATTTGTCATGGAGGTTCATATAGAGAGGATCGATGAGTTCCATGACCTCGACAAGCATCTCTTTCTGTAGCAGTAGAGTATGAGAGTAGATTTCTAGATCTACTCCAGTATGTAGAGTATATGCAGGATGAGTAGGTGTAGATTCACAGGTTCATCGAGGCCTGAATTTAGATATTGGAGGTACTGTGTGGATCCACTGCCCACAGACATTAGCAAGAGGCCATCGAGAAGGCCTATATTGCAAGAGGAGACTCGGGAAAGACCCAATAGGCTAGAGACCGAGTCCAGAGCCACATACACACAGATGCATGATGGTAGATCGAGGGGGTCAATACCCCTTCCTCGTGGTGGCTAGGGTATAACACAGTCATCCTTTAGGCCACAACAGCAGCAGCAGCAGATCTCGCCCACCTCATAGACCTCCACAGAGAGCTGATGCACAGAGAGGTGGAGTATGGGGCCTCCTCCTAGGGGTCCCATCAGGACACAGGGTGGACCTAGAGCTCAGTCAGCAGGAGCTCACCATCAGAGACCTCAATAGACTACAATTTGGATCATTAGGTCCACACCACAAGCTTCTAGGGCACCTATTGGAGGTGCTACTCATTGGGGAGGATCAAGAGGGTGTTTTGGTTGTGGAGTTACTGGACACTTTTGGAGAGATTTCCCACATAACCCTAATAACAAGGGTAAGGCAAATTTCAGAGCCGACTATTGGTGACATGGGATGTAGCCATAGGATTTATGCAGTGGTTGAGAACTACTAGGAAAAGCATCAGAGCATAGTCATTGAGACCACAGGTAGCATTGGTGGTATTCCTACCTCTGTATTGTTTGATTCTAGTTCTTTTTATTCTTTCATTACACCATCTTTAGTAGAGTGATGCAGGTTGGTGGCATTAGGAAGGGTCTTAGTTGGGATGTCGAGATGGCTTCTGGAGCCAAGATCTCTATAGACTCCTTAGTTAAGGAGTGTGTAGTGGATTTGGGACCTTTCACCACTACCTCAGATCTTCGTATCCTTCCTTTGGGCTCGTATGGAGTCATTTTGGGTATGGATTGGTTATCTGCACATAGGGCTAGGATGGATTATTATCACAAGACTATATCTTGTGTAGATGATTTGGGAGTTGAGTCGGTGATTTCGAGGGTCAGGAGACCCATTTCTATTTCGCACCATCTCCGCTATGTAGCTTAAGCGGTGTGTGTGATGGGGTTGTCAGATGTATGTTGTTACAGTCAGTGAC
Source organism: Taxus wallichiana var. yunnanensis (assembly GCA_018340775.1). Classification (NCBI taxonomy): domain Eukaryota; kingdom Viridiplantae; phylum Streptophyta; class Pinopsida; order Cupressales; family Taxaceae; genus Taxus; species Taxus wallichiana. The sequence continues at coordinate 534,964,351 of CM031239.1, forward strand.
AGATCAGAGGATGGGTCTAGTGGACCATCGCTAGATGATCATCCCATTTTGAGAGAGTTTGTAGATGTCTTTCTAGGGAGCTACCGAGGTTACCACCCCCACGTGAGATTGATTTTCATATAGATCTAGTTCTGAGAGTAGAACCTATCTCACGGGCACCTTATCGGATGACCACCCCAGAGCTCTATGAGATCAAGTTGTAGCTTGAGGGTCTTTTAGAGAAAGGCCTTATCCGTCCTAGTGTATCCCCTTGGGGTGCACTAGTGATCTTTGTGAAGAAGAAGGATGGATCCTTGCGGTTGTGTATTGATTACCGCCAGCTGAACAAGGTAATGATCAAGAATCATTATCCTCTTCCTCGTATCGATGACTTGTTTGATTAGATGAAGGGAGCCATAGTTTTCTCTAAGATTGATCTCAAGTCAGGGTATCATCAGTTGAGGATTTTGGAGGTGGACATTCATAAGACCACTTTTCACACAAGATATGGGCACTATGAGTTCACAATGGTGCCTTTTGGTTTGGCTAATGCCCTCACAGTTTTCATGAGTTTGATGAATGGGGTATTCAAGACCTTCTTAGATCGCTTCATGCTCATCTTCCTAGATGAAATTTTGATATACTCACGTACATGTGAGGAGCATGAGGGCACCTTTGTCAGGTTCTTTAGTGTCTTCGTGAGAAAGAAACTTTACAAGAACTTGGAGAAGTGTGCATTCTTCTAGAAAGAGGTGCAATATTTGGGTCATATCATTTTTGGGGAAGGTATCGCAGTTGATCCTTCCAAGATTAGAGCCATTATGGATTGGCTAGCACCCACTATAGTGACCAAGGTGCGCAACTTCATGGGATTAGTAGGTTACTACCGAAGATTTGTTCAGGACTTCTCTTGGATTGTGCACCCTATCACTTCCCTTCAGAGGAAAGGGAAGAAGTTTGTTTAGTCAGACAGATGTGAGCAGGCCTTTAGGACACTAAAGGAGTGCCTCACTACAACACCTATTCTTGCAGTGTCGGATCCACATGGTGAGTTCTTTGTTTGCACGGATGCTTCGTTGGTAGGACTTGGAGGTGTGTTGATGCAGGATGGCAGAGTAGTGGCTTTTGAGTCTTGCAAACTCAAAGATCATGAGCTTAATTATCGACTCATGATCTTGAGCTTGTGGTAGTTGTGCATGCCTTGGTTCGATGGAGGCATTTTCTTCTTAGTGAAGATTCACACTCAGGATAGATCACTTGAGTCTTCGCCACCTCTTCATGCACCCAATCTCAACGCTCGTTAGCGGTGTTGGATGGAGTTGCTTTGTGAGTATGACATGGAGATCAAGCATGTGAAAGGGAAGGAGAATTTGGTAGTAGAAACCCTCAGCAGATGGAGACATGTGGCTATGGCCACCTCAGTGAGCATAGATTTGTGGAGCAAGGATTCTTCAAGACTTCCTCTTGACAACTTCTATATTACAGTTTGAGTAGATATCACATCATAGAGACCCCTAGAGGGGAAGTTTGATGGTTTTTCCTTAGAGGTAGATGGCCTTCTCAGGAAAAGAGGCTGGATATATGTTCCCAGAGATGGAGGCTTGAGGTAGGACATCTTGGTAGAGGCACATCATGCACCCTATTTAGCCCATCCTAGGGTGAAGAAGATGCACGCCACCTTGCGACAGTTATATCATTGGAGAGGACTTTGTGAGACGTGGCCCAATTCGTGTCATGATGTTTGGAGTGCCAGAGGGTTAAGGCCAAGCATCAACATCTAGTTGGCCTTCTTTATCCTCATGCTATACTGGAATGGAAGTGGGACACCATTTCCATGGATTTCATTGTTGGGCTACCGATGTCAAGATATCACCATGATGCCATTATGGTCATGGTTGATAAATTGACAAAATTGGCTCACTTTTCTCTGGTGAAGACCACTTACAGCTAGAGTAGTGGCATGAGTATATTTGGATGAGATTTTCAGGTTACACGGGATTTCATGGAAGATCATTTGTGACCGCGATCCTTTGTACACTTCACATTTCTGGACTACCATGCAGTATGTCCTCGGGACGAGGATCAACTTCAGCACATAGCATATCACCCTGAGACAGATGGACAGACCGAGTAGGTGAATCAGATTTTAGAGGATATGCTCAGGATGTATGTGATGGATTAGTAGTCTAAATGGGAGGAGTACTTGTACTTAGTGGAGTTTTCCTACAATAATAGTTTCCAAAGTTCCATAGGCATGGCTCCTTTTTAGGATTTGTATGGTAGAGAGTGCAAGACACCTCTTAGTTGGGACATGTTAGAGGACAAAGTATCTCTTGGACCATCTCTTTTACATGACATGGAGCAGCATGTGGTGTTGATCAAGTAGATATTGTAGGAGGCACAGGACAGTAGAAAAAGTATGCAGATCAGCATAGGATTGATCGTAGTTTCGATGTGGGCATGAAGGTGTTCCTTCATGTTAGGCCACACAAGATCCCTATCCATTATGGAAAAGGTTCTAAGTTGGCTCCTAGATTCATTGGACCTTTTGAGATCTTGGAGCGTATCGCCCTTTGGCCTACCATCTAGCATTGCCACCCAACTTGTCTCACATACATGATGTTTTTCATGTTTCCGTTCTCAGGAGATATATTGTGGATCCTTCTCATGTGTTAGATTGGACATCATTATAGGTGTAGGATCAGGGGTAGGTGATGGTGGAGCCCATTCATATCTTAGATCACGTAGGACCCTAGGCCTTCGAGGCAGAGAGGTTGATCAAGTTCGGGTGCAGTGGGACAGATATGATGAGACTGCAGCTACATGGGAGGATGCTACTTCATTATGAGTTCAGTTTCCACATTTGTTCCAGTGACTTCAAGGAGGAAGTCAAGTCTAAGGGGAGGGGGATGTAGTGTCCACTTCCCTTTGACATCTTTGATACCTGTTTGGATACTATGATTACATTATAGACAGTATTATGTTTTGATTTAGTATGTTGTTAGACATTGATCATGGATTATTGTTGATCTTGATTTGATTATGATGCATGATGATATATTATTTGACATGGATGTTTTATGGATGTTGTTCAGACATGTGATTTGGATATTATGAGTTGAGCTAGAAAATGGACATTATTTGATGATGATATAGTTGTTGATTAAAAATGCAATTGATGTAGTTGTTACTTCGATGTTGCTGTGATTCACTTACTTAGATGATTTTGTGATTTTAATTGTATCATATTGGATGTTCTGATATGGCCATGAGGCCGAAGGAGGTATTTGTATTTTTAGGTTAAAAATATCACAACAAAACATCGGGGGATCGGAGACCAACCAAAATGGAATTCTAAGTGAATTCGACAAGGTCACCATGGCAACTTGTTTTATTGTGTTGAGTGTTGTTTTGTTAGGGATTCCCATGGGGGGATTTCCTTTATATGTGACCATGGGTTTGTGTATTTTAATTAATGTGTTTCTTTTATTATTTTTGTATGTATTTTATTAGTAATGTGTTCCCTTCTTTTAATTAATTAAATTGTGATAGAATTAATGTGAGAATCATATGGTTAAAATTTAAATAAATTAAATTGGGATATGGGAAAGTAATTATAAGAGTTGTTGGTTGTTTGCATTTAATATGTAAGGGATGTGTAAGTTGTGTAAGAGTTGTGTAAGTTAGTTTTGGAGTATGAAATACTCCACCTCCATGACAAATTCGAATTTGTCCTTGGGGGCTGTTTTTGGAGGCTTGTGGGACAAGTAAAACTTGTCCCATGCCTCTAAATTTAATTTACCAACCATACTTATGGTTGGAGAAGTGATTTGTGACTTTTATAATGCATTTTATTAAGCCATGTTGCATGTTTTTAATTACACTTTCTTACATTTTATTTAATTTTGTTGTCCCTTGAGGTGTGGGCTTTTGGAGTGTGCAAGTAACTTGTCATTTTTCACCCACCTCTTTATTGTGCTTGGGAGAATGGATTTTATCTTTTGTGTTTGAATTGGAGGATGTGTGATGTGGCATCCTACATGGATCCACATCATCCTCTTCTCTCCCTCTTCTATATAATTCAAACTTTTTGCTTGTTTTGGGGTTGTTGAATCATTTTGCAACTTCTTTGGGGTGCATTTTCTTGTGTTGGAGCTCTTGTTTTGGAGGAAGTTTGGAGAAAGCTTTGCATGCTTGGGAGACTTTTGTTTTGGACTGTGTTCTTGGCTTGGAGAGCTTGTTGTTGGAAACAAAACCTACCATGGAAAGGTAGGAGTTTAATCTATTTTTTTATGTTGTCATTTTCTTGTTGTGTTGTGTGAATGGTGCATACTTTGATTTATTTGTTGGCTGGTTGGGTAGACTACTTAGGGAAGGTGTAGGAGAAGGCTATGGGGAATCCATGTGGGGGGGCATAAGGAATGCCATTGGCATTAGATTTTGTGGAGGGAGTTTGGGTTTGGGATCCACCATGGAAAAGAAATAGCTTGCATTTCTTACTTTTTGGGGGACATAAAGAAATTGTGGGGGGCATAAGGAGGGATTTGTGGGGGCATAAGGATATGTATGGTGATTTATTTTAGTGGTTTGTTTTGGGGGATGCCCAATTCCCAATTGGGAGGAGGCATAAGTAGCTTCCCCCATAGACCTTGCTCCTTTGGCTTGCATGATCAAGCCTGAGTTTTGATTGAAATATTTTCAATTGTAGTTGTAAACTGTTGTTTTGTATTGATCTATGTTTTATTTTGAAATGTGCATGTTTGAAAGAATGTTGTGTGTTGTGGAAGCTAGTTGTTGTCATGGGTTGAATTGCACCTTTTATTGTATCTTGGTTGGGGCTTGGGGCCAATGATGAAGGAAGGCTTCTCCTTTCATTGGATGTCTTGGTTGGGTGGAGAGTGTTTCCTTTCCCCCTCTTTTGTTGTGATCAGCTTGGAGAAAGAGAAAATGTGCATGTTGTTGTCTGGAGCAAAGGAAAAATGTAGTTTGATAGTCCCTTGTGAAAACACAGTCATTTGTAACCTTTCCCACTTGAAGTGGATGAAATCGTAATATGTATTTTGTAAAGAAAAGATGTTGTAATTGGATTGAAAGTGTTTATTTAAAGTGTGAAAGATATTTACATTCTACTCTGTACATGGAAAAGAAAGAAATAGAATTTTTGTTAATTGCAATCAAGGAATGAAAGAATGTAAAGATGTTTCTCCTTTGGAGTTAATAAAGAATTGCAAGTTTACTTCTCATTGCATTGTTGGGTTGAGTTGGAATGTTAAATTGTGATTGGAATCTCTATTTTGAAAATTGAAAGAAGAAGAAATACGTATGAGGGAATTATATTGCATTGTTTCTTTTTTGATATATTAAAGTGGAAATCAGATTTGAAATTTATCTTTGAAATGGTTTGTTTATAAACAACTGAATGTATTGACTAGTTTAGGAATGAAATTCCAATTTGAAGGATGAATTTGATAAAAAAATCTAGAAATGAGATTTATGTTACAACTTTAAAATGCAATTAATTTTAATAAAAATGTAATTCAGACCTGCACACATTAATCAACTTGGAGATGATAAAACTTAAGATTTATCTTAAATGAACTCAAATTGACAAAGAACACTTAAGAAGACAAGTTAAATTAATGCAAAATCAAATCAATTCCTCTAACAGTCATTTTTCTGTCATTTGTTGGAAAAATTCCAACTTGAGTAAATTGAGAAAATTAACTTCCTAAAACACTTTAAACCCTCCTAGAAATCCTCCTCCATGTCTATTTGGCATGTTGAGTGAAGGAGGAGATCCAATTTAATCAAATTTAGAAGTTGGAGATTACCAATTGGCTTTTTAAAATCCTGCAGATCATTTTTGTAAAATTGACCCTTTAAACGTTATCAAAAAAATAAAATTTATGATTTCTATACAAAGAGGGCATCGATAGATTTCCAAAAAGTCCTTGTTTTCCCAAAAAAAGATTTCTAGCTCAAGTTATGGCACTTTGAAGTTTTTTTTTCGCCTTGGCGGGAAAATTTGGGAAAATTTTCCCTAGTGGGCCCGTGGCCCGAAAATTTCCGTCGGAAAATCCTTAGAAAAAAATTTTTTTTTGAAAATTTTGCTCAAGAAAATTTTCATCTTTTCCTCTCCAGCCCACATCCAATCAGAGGGTGCCACGTGTCCTCACGGGGCAGCGGTGGAGGTGCAGCATTTTCTTTTCCCCTTAGACCTTTTTAAAATTTGGAAATATTTTCCATTTCACCCCTTAGCCCGCGACCTATCACAGGCTACCATGTGGTAGCTTTGGGTGTTTGCAGAGGGGGTAGAACCCTCGTGACCCCTTTCCCTTTTGAAATTTTGACTTGGAAATTTTTTGTTTCCTCCGCGGCCCCGCACTCCTGCCCTCGCCTTGGGAGATCTTCGCAGTGCGCGGACCCACGCATCCAACTCCTTCCTTTTCTCCCTTTGGTGAGATTCATCAAATAACTCACCTGCCCTTGCCTCTCCCTCTCCCTTCTCCCCATGGAAAATTGTGGAGTGTCACGTGCCCTAATGGACCCACGGGCGCGTGGGCATTGTTTTGTTTTCTTTCCCTTTGGGTGAAATGCCCCAAACTCTCCCGCCGCCCCGTCCTTCCTTTCCTTGTTGTCGGTGACGACTCAGAGAGGCCACCACGTGTCCTTGGAGGACCCACGGAGGCATGAGGCACAACTTGGAAATTTCTCCCACTCAAGGAAAAATCCTAAACGCCGCCCCGCGACCCGCCGACCCAAATTTTCCTTTCACCCCTGCTTGACACGTGTCCCCTTGGGGAAAATTTGATCCCTAAACTCGCCAATCCATATCTTGAGTTTCTAAAGGAGTTAGGAGGACTTCTTTATATCACCGGAAAGGTGAGAAAATTTCCTATCAATGGGAATGATTTAGGGAAATTTTGGAAGTGTTAAGTATGAGTAAAAATCAATTTGAAAACTTTGATCCTGTTAGAGAGTGGGTATGGGGTAAATTACTCCCTGAACCTAACTGAAACTTCTAACCCTAAAATTTGAACTGTGTGAACTTGAAAATTGTTAATGAAGGAAAAATATGTTCTAGTAATTTAGAATTGATCCAAAACCTAATAGGGTCAACTGTTGTCTTGCAACTTGGTTGTGGACACTCCTAATATAAAAAAAAATTATTCCATAATTTTCTAACTAATCCTAGGTTGTTTCTCGGGTCTCAAGTGGGTTGTTTTAATGGCATCACATCTTGGGTCCAGTTAGTTTTTTCATGGATTAGAATGGAAGCTTCCTTTCTAATGGGTAGGAATGTGGTTAGAGAGATTGTAGGGATTGATTTTTAGGGTTAGGCCTAATCTTGGCTCATTAAGGCAAGTAGGATTAGGTCTTAGTTAGTTATGGAAACATGTCAAGAATAGACTTAGGGTGAGGTGGCTAGGTGAGGCGTATAGGTGAGGTGGTGGTGTGGGAATTATCTTAATTAGGATAATTAAATAATAAATATTATGAGGACATGGATTGATTTAATTAAATTATTATTAGTGTGGGGTGAAAGGGGCCATGGTTAGGTGAGTGTGTTCAAGTTGATTATTTAACGAGGGGTGAAAGAGTGTGTGACCCAATTTTGGTGTCTACAGTATCGGTCAGAATTCATTTAGGAGGTCAATGACAATATTGTGCTACTGAGAAGAGTTTCAGTCTTCCCTCTACGAAGGAATTCAGGAGTGGATGTTCTTATATATCACTACCATCAAGAAGAATATGGAATTTATCAGATGGGAGGAGCATATCAGTAGATCCATTTGCTATAAGTATAGTAAAGTGTTGTCCTCAAAGATTTTATATATGATATCCTTTTTGGTCTATGCCACAGCTGTTATGGGAGACTTCACCAGATTGAATATCAAGGGTATTTGAAGCTCTTCCCAAATTAATGATTTTTATCCTCAACTTATATTGTATGAGGGAAGCAGTCACTTCTGCACAATTAACAATGCTTTCTTTGATGTTATTCTCTATCACTTTGATAAGGAGTTGTATAACCGAAGGATTTCTGATGAAGCCTTCAAGGAAGTACGTGATTGGGGAGCTATATACTTACAATTTCCTACATTTACATATATTTGGATTCCTGGTTTCATAGGTGCTCCCAAAGAAGTTGCCAAGATGTCCCACTGACAAGTGGGTCTTGCTAAAATTGGTTTGGAAATGAATACCATAAGATCCAGAATAAATGACACAAAGTGGGAGTTCAGCTCCCTATTTTGATTGGCAGATACACCTCCCGAATATTTATAAGGCTAAGAATGTGGATGCAGAAATGGCAGAAGTAACCTTGCAGACTTTTCATCCATAGACCAATTTTGACTATTGGGGTAAATTCAATGAAATAGGTCAGTCTAGTTCCCATGTGCCCTAGTTGGAAAAAATTTGGATTAATTGTCGGGATGAATTCATCATTTTAAAAAGAGACTATGAGAGGATAAATTTGGATGAGGTTCGGTAGTTTGGTATAACCGAGGTTCCAAAGGAGTTACAAGATGATGATGAGTTTTGGATATAGCATATAAAAAGATAATGTTTCCAATCAACCATTTCCATGGATTGATTGGTATGTGGAAGAATTTTGTAATAAAAAGGAGAGTGTGGGGCCCATTCTACTAGAGAACCTATAGTTGGTTGGTTACCTTGGGAATCTCATCCAAGGGGGTAGATTTACCTACAAATATAGAAGGCCCTATCAACCATGAGCCAATCAACACCCACAAAGGATAAAAGATCAATTCAAAAGGCACATACAGTTCCAAAAAAGATTTCATTTGTTGTTGGGAGCTCATCTCTCTCCAGGATCTAATATTTCCAAAGACATGTCTCCTGTAACACCCATGGAAGAAGTAGTTGAAGTCAGTGATTCTCCAAGTGTCCCACAAGACCCATCATCTCTTCTTCCTCTTCCATTGTCACTTCCTACATCAGTTCCTTCCACTTCTACAATCATTTCTTCTTTCCCATCTCCTTCCATGGCCCAAGTATTCTCATCCCTTCTAGTTCTCTCAGCTAGGGAAACCATTGGGTCACCCATTTCTACTTCACTTCCCCTAACCCTTCCATTTTCTTCCATCTCATCTCCTAATATCATTGTATCCACTCCTATGGTCATCCTCACATCCACCCCATCCATTATTACCACTTCCATTCAAATGCCAACTAATGTTGTTGGTGCTCTTGTTGTGACTAATGTTTTAGGTACTGAATCTATTGTTCTATCCTCATCAGCATCAGCCATTCTAGAATGGTTATTTCGGAAGACTCCAAAACAAAAGAAGAAAGTGCCTCTAGGGGATGTCATAGATCTGAGTATATTGGAGCATACACCAAAAAGATAGGCCAAGAGGCCAAAGATTATTTCTAGCCTGATAGTGAATCCATCTAGGAATGAATTGTAGAGGTTTCTACTCCGTTGAGGAAAAACTAAGGAAACAATTACAACAGTAGATTATCATATTTCTAGATTTTCATTGGGAAAAGCCACTCACAAATGAGCTAAACAAGATGTAAAAATTACTCTTGAAATCTCTTTGGAGAAATATGACAAGGATAAAGCTTCTAAGGATGAGCTTAAAGCCAAGGTTGAGCAGCTCACTGCATTGCTACAAAAATTAACACAACCAACTCCATCTACTGAAGTCTCAACTACTATGGCTATGACAGTTTCATCTACCATGAAGACATTTATTATCACGAGATCGAGAAGATAGGCCAGAAAGGGAGATCGGTAAATGGATGGATGGAATATATACTGCAAGAAGCTAATCCTTTAATTAAAGAGGTTGTTGAGATATATAATGATCTGCAGGTTGGAAGAGCTGCTATTTGTAAAATGGATGAAGCCTTTTCTAAGGACAATAATAATTTGAATTTGAATTTGGCAACATGGAGTGAAATCAAAGAAGAATATCCAGATCTACTCCTTCAGGAGGATGTAATCGACGATGCTTCAAAGTTGTTTGAATATCAAAAGGCCATGGAATTCTGTCGGTAGGTGTTGTAAGATTTAATTAAGAAGTTGGATGATAAATGAGTGGAAATTATGGATGCCTTGAATGATATATCAGAAAGAATTGATATTGTTAATTGCAAGTTCTTCAATGAAAACATTGATGCTCTCCCAGAAGATCAAATCAAGGAAAATTTCAAATATTTGGTGAAGCGTGATGATGAGGTTACCAAAAATTTTAGTAGTGAATCTATTGATAGATTGGTTTTATGCCAAAATTTCACAGAAGACTAAAGAAAGTTTTGAGTAAACTAAGAAAAGTTCCAGCCAAGATCACGAGATAAATCGAGACAATAGATATGTAGTAAATCACTACGCATGTGGGTCGGGAGATGAATAAATTCAGGGGATCATCAAGCGTTTCCTCGAATACAAACATCGGATGGTTACGTGGGAGGAAGCACAATAGAAACCTGTGGAAGGAGAAGGCATTGTAGAACCAGGCCAAAGCTAAGCAGCCATGAAAGGGAAGATCCAAGCTCTGGATCGGTCAAATTTGTAGGGTTGACTAAGTCAAACCCTTACAACAAACTTGCTATTTTTATGGGAGCCTGTTCCCTTGAATTAATGACATTTCTATTTTTAGTAAAATGTTAGTTGAAGGCCCAATTATAATGGCTCAGCCTAAAGAACTTATAAATAGTTAAATGCATGGAGTCTTATGGGGGAGACATATATAGATCATTTTGGGGAAGTTTCTCTTCAAGCTTGGAAGAGTGCTTCAGAGATTTTAAAACCTTTTAATTATATTCAGAGTGATATCTTGCCTTGAAGAACCTGATTTATTGTGTTAGATGGTTGATCAATATATGCTTTGTGAATGTATAATTCCTTAGTGTAAGTGGTTAGCTTACCTTTATTTCAGATTATCTATTTTATGTTATGAGGAAGTAATGTAACCATCTTTTATGTCAGTTGTGGAAATATTGTTTTCCTTCTATTGTTAAAAGTTGCATTATCATTAGCTGTAATCAGTGAAATGGATGTTTGACATGTGCATGTGTTCTATCCTCATGATTAGTTAATTGTGTGTTCAATCAAATTTGATCTCTCTATTATGTATACTTCAAGTTTAACAAAGGAATGCATGCTTTGGTCTATGGTATTTTGTGCCCTTTCTAAGTTGCAATAGGTGAAGGTGACTAATAATGCCCGCATCCTACTCACATTAACCCTTCCTGAGATTAAAAACATCCCTTTATTGGTGCATCACCATCCCTAGTATAGTTTCCTTTTTGCAAACCTCTTTCCTTAAAACCCATGGAAATGTTAGTATAGGACTGGATAATCATTTTATTACACTAGGAGTAGTACGTCACTTAGTTTAAGAAAAGGAAGTCAGCCTTCTCAGAGGTTCACCTTGAGCCTGAGTCCCATAGCTTGAGAGGTGATCCCATGTGTCCCAATCACACCAAACGTCCTACTTACAGTCTAGCCATTTGGAGGGTGCAGTGATTTGGTGACAACAATTATACCTTATGATGTTGTTACCCGTGTTGTTTAGCCTGATGAGCTTACCTTTCCTAATGACGTGATGTTTATCTCGACCATACCTTTGGTGCATGGAACAAAACCTATTACTCATTCCTACACGGACATCATTTTACTTCATGACTATATCCTATACCTTGGATACCTGAATCACTTCAACCTCGTTTGGATAAACCTATCACCCTTTTGAAAATGTAGAGTTTGTAAGCTCTTCTGTCTAGTACCGTATCATAATCTATACATGTGTGTGTGTTCGATCTCCATTACCCATTACCCAATATGACCATACCCCTACCTACTGACCCTCACTTTCATCAATCTCCTATTTATCAAACCACTCCCCGACTACTTTTTCAACCTCATCGATTCGTAGTTTGAGGGGATCACCTTTAGCCCTTTTTGGGGTAACCTAACCTTCACTCATACCTGGATCACCGACTTCCTATTTTTTTCAAAGTCACTTATCAATAAAATCTATGCGAAAAAAAGGGGCAAATGTAGACACCAAATTTGGGTCACACTCCCCTTGGTCCCCTTTCAATCAATTAACGTAACATGTTCACCTAACCATGACCCCTTTACCCCGCATTCATATTAATTTAATTACTTATAATTGAATTAATGTTCATCCTCACATTATTAATTAATTTAATTAAGTTAATTTACACATCACCTAGACACCTCACCCTGGACCTATTCTAGGGGCATTTAACTCACAATGACCAAGTCATCACTCTCAACACTGAGTCATCACTCCTAAGTGTTGAGTCACCACTTGACCTAACTAACTGAGACTTCTTCCTAAAACCTAATTGGAATTATTTTATGACCTTCCTACCTTCTCTCATGTGAAATCCACTTCCTAAGCGGACTCAATCAAAATCATGCCAAAAATAGTAAATATGTACCTATTTTTGGTAAACCTAGACTTTCCCGCCCTAACATGCCGGTCACCTTAACCGTCATTGGTTACCTTATATACACTTTCACAACTCTTTACCCAGGTTGGTCATTTTTAGTTGAGAGAGTTCTATTGCATTCAAGCATGAATCAGAGACTTCTCAGCATCCAGACGATGGGATATACTCAACCACAGGCCTAAGTAAGCACCTGATGCTTATCCCAAGGCATTAGAATATTCACAGGAACACTTTGGGAAGTATTTCCGTGGTGACCGATAACAAAATTTCTTCACATATCGACTATTACCTTCCTTCACCTACCAGACCTATAAATGCAAGTAAGTATACTTGATTTTCATCATTATGTACTTGCTTAAAGTGTAGGTTCATTATCTTTTGGTATTACATCTTATTCCTTCTTGCATTCCTCTATCCACACCTTCTTACCAATCTACCCATCCAACCACCCCTGGCCTTCTGGCTCTCGTACCTGACCTCTATGCATTCCTGAGTCTTCTTGGCATTATTACAAACCCAGCCATTCTCCCTTCATTCTATGTGCAATCACAGAGAATTCTAAAAATACTTTTATTTAATTACCAACAAATTTCCCAACCAATTCCAGTCACCGTAACCATCATCGGTCTCTCCTATGTACCGACGTTAGTCACCTTAGCCATCGTTGGTCTCCCTCTTTACTGGCATCGGTCACTAGACCGATATCGGTCACTATTTTTTCTACTAACCTTCACCAAACTACCTCTAACATCACCTAAATTCCACCCAAACCTTACCATATACCTTTGTGACCTTACCTACACCTCTTGTGACCTTTCTCAACTAGAAACATACCGTGTTTGACACTAAATTAGTTCATATTTCAATACCTTTCTTAATCTAGTTTTTGTAACATTTTGAGATACCTAAATCAAAGTGTTAGCAATAGGACCTTTATTTCTCACATTTACTTTCATTAAGTTGATAAAAATAGAGGATTGATAACCATTTGAGGAAGCATCATGCTTCCGGATCTAGCCTTGCTAGGAAGTCCTCTGACATTTTTATTTAATACCATTTGGTGGTCTTGTTTTGTATCTAAAGGTATTCCTTCCCAAAAAAAGGAGTTCTCTACAAGCAGCTTGGATAAAATCAGTAACACACACACTCAACCTACCATCTACATAATAATAGGTATTCCTCCTTGACCTTTTACCTTATATGTTTTATCGTACAACAATTCGGTGAAACAAGATGGTGGGTTGTCGAGCACGAGCTACAGTGAAGAGCCACACATGAAACAAAATATTCAGTGTCATTTGGACAATGAGGTGGCTACAAGGTGGTTGAGTCAGGCCTGAGATTTGCATTGAGCCAATGAACCCAAAGCCAACACATGTAAAATATTTGATACTAGGATGAAACCTAAAATGCACTAAACCAAGACACCACACAAATTTCTTGAAAACCCCTATTTTTTTATTTGTTAAAATATTTTTTTAAGGCTTGAAATTTTTGACAACCATCAATTTTTCAATAAGAAAACACCAAAAATCACAACCGTAAAGAACCAAGATAGAATCATATCTATTTTCACATGAATTGTTAGTTTCACAAACAAAGTATTTGAAAACTACCAATAACTCGGTAATGGAAAACGTACCACCAGGATTAATCGATACCATATTAGATTTTCTAGATCTCTAATGAAAAATAAATACACGAGAAATTATAGAAAATTGAAATAACTAACTATAAGATGCAATATGATCAAGAACTCACAAGGCAAGAATAGCTCCAAATCAACTCAATGCTCCATGAGATAAAATGATGCAAGTGATGTACACATAGGAGGTGAATGTGTAACCTCCTCCTATATCAGTGAGGAATAACTCTCACTAACAGATACTAGAAGTAGAGTTGACTCCACACATCTAATAAGCTAACTCAACACAACTGGTATGATAACTCAACATAACTAGTAAACCTAAGCAAGCATATCCCATGAGTGTAGGAAAGTTCCAAGTAAATAAACAAATACAAAGTAAATGAATATCGTACACTAACAATTTGACCTTCTTAATATCCATTTTCAAAAACAATTAGTAGGTTAGAAACTAGATTCTAAGCACTATGATTCTTATTCGTATCACATTGTCAAATTTTTAGCATATGGATGGAAAATTATTAGTTGAAGTTCAGATTTTGAATATTTCAAGAAAAATGTGGCCACTTTTGACTCACTTTTGGTCACCCATTTCTATGCACTTACCCATATTTTTCTTCAACGATAAAAAATATTTCCTGTAAACAATAAATTCTAGTGGTTTTTATCTTTGTACAATCCTTAGTTTCATTTATTTATCAATTAAATTGTGTAATTCTATTGTATGTAAATACTTCAAATATTGGCATCAGTTATCCTCTCATCCTTTACCATTATTTCTCTTGAAGAAACATCACATCATCCTTCCCAAAATGACTCTAACTTCCTACTTGAATACTAAATGGAAATAAAAATCCAACTATAAGTGTTAAGCTAAATTGAATTCTCAAAATTGGAAAACTAACACTAATACAATTAATCACTTATTGGCATGGAAATTTTTACATTACAAATTATCTGTGGGTGAAAAATTGAAATGTATGAATGTTTAGTGAAATATATGCCCATTTTGTCAATCACATGAGAATTTGAAACACTTATTTTGGGGTTAAATTTATGTTAAGAGCCAATAGTCAATTATGTCTTGATATTTATGTGTTGTGTTTGATCATCATTTAAAATAGTAAGAACCTTTATTTGGAATAGGATTTATAAATAATGTGATTGTTGACTCAATCGAACATTTCATGTTGTTGCATTTATAGAAATTCGGCTCTTTAATAATATTTTCTAGATATAATTTTCATTAAAGAATTGTAATTTTAAGGCTTTAACATCTTTAGTTAAATCTCATCTCTATTTTCTCATATATAGATATTGTTAAAAAATAATAAAGATGCCACATGCCAATAAGAGAAAATCAAAGTGTAAATTATTCAGTGCCAAATCAATTAGAGGAATGAGAAGGTTACTGTACACACCTAATTTTACACATGCTACATTGTCAAACAGTTTAAAATCCCCAATGATGAGTTAATATCTTTTCCAATGGTGTTTGAGTTCAATTTCCCATTTTTAGTATATATTTATAGCCTAGAATTCTTTTCTTACTCGTTTTCATGTTTTTCCCACTTTCCTTTATCATTTGCAAACCTTTTCCTTAGCTTTTGACTTTAAGTCACGCAATCATTGTGGTGGTTACGTAATCACCACGGCGGTTACTCAACCTCCGATCGCCCCTGGCAAGCGAGTTGTGTAACCACCTACCCTACTGATTTATCTGACAGAATAAACCGGATGTCTTGTGCACTTTTTCCCAAGCCTTTTCTAGCGTGGTCTGAAACGCATGTCAAATTCTTCAAACTTGTTTTTAGCACACATTTATTAACCAATTTGGTTATTCTTGAGATCATTTGATGCGTACCAACTTCTCCTTCCCTTCCTGTTGTTAATTATGAGTTAACTGCCCCTTCTTTGAGAGGTGGCATTTCTTGGCTGCCAAATGGATTATACCATTTCTCAAAATTTTCCTATAAGATCAAGCTTCTATCTAGAGCATTGGTAGGAGATTATTGTTTTTGAATTTCACTTTTATGCTACCCACATCCCTGTTAATAAATACATAAGAAAGATTTGTATTCTTCCCTTTTTATTCTCTTACCTACGTTGTTACTAGATTGTTTGCAAGCCATTCTAGCTCCATTGTTTCTTTATCATTTCTTCTACACAAGCCAACACAACTCCTGGACTCATATGAACACCAATTTGGAAAGAAGCTGAGGGGAAAACAAACCAAAACTAGTTCTCACATTGTCACAGTTTTACAATTTTCTAGGTTGGGGATGTATTTGAATTCTTAAAGCTTTCTTTGTTTTAGAAAATATTATTCCACATTTTGTTAGAGTAGAATAACTTCTTAATCTTTCCTTTATTCACACAGAGCTTCTACTAAAATTCGATTCCCTTCCTATCCCTGTGGGTTTGCATGGGAAATTAGTCTGAAGAAGTTTCTGCATTAGTTTAGTATCAATTGTAATTACCTTTTAGCTTGTAAGCTTCTATTAGATCTTGTTGTTTCTACTGGGGAAGTTGCATGGGAAGAAGAGATTATGGGAAGCTTTGATTTCTTCCTGTGACTCTGAGGTAAGAACAAAGGAAGTAGTAATCCAAAAATACAAATTGGAAAATATTTTGTTTTATTAGAATAGGTTAGATTCACTTTGCAGGAAATAGCCACGCCGGGTTATTCACTTGTTTAGTTCTGTTAATATTATTGTAGAGGCAATTTCAATTTCTTCTATTTCTTGTAGATTTATTTTATTTATTTCAGAAAGCATCAAAAATACAAAAACATAGATTAAAGTAATTAGTTTCCTTATTTGTTTATTTATTTCATTTAATTTATTGAAAATTACAAAAATAGTAGATTAGTCATTTCCTTTGTTAATTAGCTACTGGAAACACATAGATTTAATTAATTCAAGGAAAGTAATTGAATTGAGTTAATTTAAATTTGTTTTGTTTCCATTTGTTAAACTAGGAACATATAAGTAATTAGCAAGGAATTAATACATCTCCTCACGTATCCATACTTGGCTTAGGATTGACCTTGCCCTCTTGTGGTTTCTTTGTGTGATTGTTGGTTTATTTGATTTAATAGTTCACATATCACACATGACCATTTAGGGTCCTCAAAACCAAGAGATTACATATACGATCCCCGAGTCCCGCAACCAAATTCATCTTATCTATTTACAGACATTGACATAAGCCTTAGAGTCTTGGTTTTCCTTTCCACACCACTTCCACCCGCCATCATCTCAAAGCTGACAACATTGAACACTAAAATAGACAATTCTTACGAGTACTGGCAGAATCATCCATGTCGAGATTAGACCCAAAAATTCACCCATTTTTCCTATCACACATTTCCTCCCACACTTCCATGACCTTTTCTAGAAACTTCTATGAGGAAAATTTAGGACAATTCCCATAGCTTCCATAACCCATTGAGATCATTTTCCATGAGCCAGATATTTACCGCCATTTACGCGTTACCATCATCTTAAACCGTTATATCTCACCCACGCAGGTAAGAAAAGATTTTGCTACCTTGGACGAGTAGATTCCATTAGTGCCCATATAGGATATTAGATATCCTTCATCTTTCCTTATTCATATTTCACCTACTCACTATAGTATCCATTTGCAGTCATATTCCATTCCACATCTTTTGTCCCAACACGAACTCGGGAGGTCGAGTGCACCTGAAAGTCACGTGTTGATTTTCAATCGCACAAAATTGGTGAACTCGACATAAAGGACTAGTTCCTTTTCATTTCCATTGTTTCTACCTTACCTTCTTTCATCCATCCTTATCCTCTCCCATTATTCTATGGGTATTTATATACCCCCCGAATATGTCGGGTCAGGAATATGGCAGGCCCATTTTGGGTCTTGAGGCATATTATTACCACATGGGTATGTAACAATCACCCTCACTATCTGGGTGGGCTGATAATTACTCATCTAATTTACCTTCCCCTCACACTCCTCCTCAAGGTGAAAAAATAGTTCATCATTCAGGATTGAGGAGATTGATCAACCTATGTATAGTCCACAACATTGGTTTTCCGGTTCAAATAACATGACGTTCACTAGAGAGAAAGGGTCCAATCCTCGGGTCTTGTTAAGGCCTCAAATCAGCATGTAATATGATTTGCTCCCATATTACCTATTTATAGATGAGGATCTCCTGGCACACTTCACCTAAAGTGAGCAACACTTTAACACAATAGACCAATCCTTAGACTGGATGCAACAATACACTGATGTTCTTCTTCAAAACAAATCTGCTACCCCTCCTCCTACATGAAGCATATCTAAAAGGGGTGGCCTCCCAAGGATTATACCATAGCAGGACATCATGTGCCTTTACTTCCCAACTAGACTCATAACACACCCAAACCAAATGAAACACCATCTATGGAATGATGAAATTTTGACATTAGTGGACAAAGTTAGGGAACTAGAGCTTTCCTAACCCTGTCATGCTACACCTTTTACGGGGAAAAGAAAGATCCCCCTCCATATGAAAAACTCTAGTTACGTGCCCTCTGCACCTTCAACCCCTCCGGTCTACATGGGTGTCCTAACCCTGGTGACCTTCTCACTAGATCGGGCATGTTAGGTATGCCCTCTCACACTTCGTACAGATATCCCCCATAGGCGCCAACTAGAAGTGCCTTCTCAAATATCGTTCTAACTAGCAATGCGACACTCCTAGTTTTGCACCTACTACTCCATACCAAAATAATGTTCCCCTGTATTTTCAAATGTATTTCAAGTCACCGCAAGGGGGATGTTTTCCTTTCCTGGTTCATATGCTTAGCCTCATGGGATGCCTTACGCCCCTACAAATGCTAATGTTGTGCCATATCATCCTCCTATTCCTTCCCCACCTCCCCATCAAGGGTCATCCATGGTATGTTGAATATCTCAAGGAGCCCCTTGACTTTACCATATGAAGTGTAATGCTTTCACAACCACTTTCCAACTTGTTAGAAATTATAGGGGAGGGGATCCAAATGTGCATATCAAAATGTACGTGACTGTTGTCAAAGAGCTACTCCCATGGGACGTAGTTGTGGCTAAGATATTCCCCAAAACCCTTGAGGGAATTTTTCTCGAATGGTATTAAAGGATACCAGAAGCCTCAATTCATTTGTTCAAACAACTCGTTTCTGATTTTATAAAGGATTTTGATATGAACAAAACCTTGTGAATAGGAATCAAAGAATTACTTCTTATCAAGCAAGAGAAAAATGAATCCACCACCCAATTCATTCAAAGGTGGTGAGGAAAGTCCTCTACTCCTTGGCTAGTGCTCTAAAAATGGACTAAATAGAGATTTGTGACTTTTTCCTTCATTCTCTTAACCGAGAAACCAAGGAAGAGGTTCAAAATTTTCCTCTTAGAAGTTATGAGGAAGTCTTGGAGGGTGCTCTCGCATTGACCAAGCGGCGATTGATAGTGGCCAAAAGATGTATGGCTCAAGTGGGATACTGGTTAACCCCTCTTAGGGTAATTGAACAACCAAACAGTTCAAACAATAAAAATCAAGGACCTAAAGTCCCAAAAAGAACCATGGTGCTATGATGGATGACATAACTGACCAATCAAAGAATCGAATGTTGTTAACACCAACACTATGAATAATAATAACAACAATTCAAATGTCAATAATCAAAGGAGTAACAACTTTACTCCTTCCATTAATGCGGTGGACTTTAGTCATCATCCTCCCCCACCTCAAGCAAGTCCATGCCCAAGCACTGGTTCAATACCCGAGCGGTTATCCGAACCAAGGCCAGAGGCCCCCAAACTTCAACTTTAACAACCAACAACAGAGTAACAATAGAAACTATGGGCCACAATAAAACAAAAATCAAAGGCATCATGATTACGATCCTGATTTATATTAGTTTCTATAGGGTTAGAGGACATGATGTTCATACATGTCATGATTGCAACAAATTTATACAACGTCTTCCAGAGGACCAAAGGCACCTATTTGTTGAGATTTTTTTGGCTAACCCTATGGCGCCAATGTAAAATGCTCACATGGGGCTCGTGTCCCCTCATAATTCTACCCTTGGGGTTTATAGAGATCCTCTTCCAACGTGTTTCCCGAGAATGGAAAGCATAACCATCACAGCACTAACAAGGGAACTACTATTGGAAATAATGATCATGAAGAATATACTTCATCAAACCCTTTGGTATACCCTCCTTTAGATGGTAAAAATTAGACTAAGATTGTGGGATTGGTTGAGTTGGAGACTGAACCCGAGGTTAATGTAGTGACACGTGCTCGTGATTATTCCTCACCTCTTCCTATCTACCCTTTAGTGTCATACAATGCACCAATATCCCCCAAACCAATAGGGGCCTACAATTTGATTACGGATTTGACCAAGAATTTTTCTCACATTTCCTTCTTGGATTTGTTGAAGAATTCACCTGTGCATTGAGTGGCTTTATTATAAGCATTAGGCCTTGGCCATCTAATTCACATTACCCCTCCTCCGAAATCCCAAGTTAATCATATATACTTTGATGTATATTCTCTAGGGAATCCGAGAGGGATGCAGAGTTTGTATTTGACATTAGCAAGATGTCGACTAACGTTGAGTTGGCATGAAGAGGTGACCCTGCATTGTACCTCCAAGTTTAGATCTACAACATTTATGTTAAACATTCGATGATAGATGATGGGGTTGTTATCAACATAGTCCCCTTTTTGTTTCTCCAAAATCTTGGCTATGGAGAAACCAAATGTTCTTCAACATGAAATACGTTGAGAGGATACGATAGTCTCAAAGAAACGTCCATTGGGACTATAGTGCTTCCGGTTACCCTTGGACCAAAGATTGTGTTGACTAATTTTATATTATAGATCAGAAAGCAACTATAATATTATTCTCAGTCAACTCTGAATCCATAGAATGAAGACAATCCCTTCCACATTGTTCCAAGAAGTCAGATTCTTGCACCTGGGAAAGGTTTTTGTAGCTCAGGGAAACCCAAAGCCATTTGACATCCATTTGGCCAATCTAAAGAGGAAACTTGGGATGCATACTAAGTTCAAGATCTCAGCCAATCAGTTGAACAAGCCCAAGACTCAAAACCTGAGTCTAAACTTGTTCCTATGACTGAGTTGGAAACCCCTAAAGAAATCAAAGGGGTAGATTCTAATTAAATTAAAGTTTTTGTAGTAGAAATCGTCTCGAAAAAAACTATAGTAGAGATAGTTAAGCTCTTGGAGAATGATTTGCGTATTGGAGAACTATAGTTAAGAAGAGGAAGGATCATGCCTTTTGCCTTTAGGTTAAAGTTTGAATGTACAAATAATGCCACAGAGTATGAGGCTTTCCTTCTTGGTCTCATTGTAGCCAAGAGGATGAGAATTAACAACGTTAGAGTTTTAGGTGATTCCCATCTTGTTGCTAACCAAGTATCTAAAGTTTATGAGACCAGATTTGAGCATCTATAACTTTACAAATCCACCATCACTGGAACTTTATAAGAGTTTTGACTTCATTTCTATTGAACACATACCTCAAGAGCAGAACCAACTGGTTGATTCCATGGCCACGTCTTCCTCGTGGTTTTTTTCGAGTGAGGACTTAAAGAAAAATAAGTTTATGTTCACATTCCAATCCCAACCCTTGGTTTAAAGAATTCCACCAACGTAGTTTTAGTATATGTTGAGGCCGAGAATGAGCCTGCCACCATGGATTTTTGAAGAACGATGAGGCAATCCTAGGATTCCTCAATGCATACATTGATCTTCATCCCACACACCATAAGATAGGTTATTCTATTAAACCTCACCCTTCCTCTTACTTTGGAGATCCCACGATGTGTCCTTCATCATCAAAAGGTTTTTAGGTCTATGAAGTAGAGGGAGAAGAATTGGAACTACCTCCAACCCTGCCTAAGTTCAAAGAGGGTAACGCCTCTTTGATTGAACCATAGATATTAATATAGGGATGGAGGATGATCCTAAGATCTTGAAACTCAGTTCTTCTTTACCTCCAGATGAGATAGAATCTCATATGAATGTGCTTAAATAGCACTCAAAATCCTTTGCATTCAACTACAAGGAAATGACAAGAATCACTCCCGACATAGTAGTTCACAACCTCATCATAAAGTTTGATGCCAAGCTTGTGAAACAAAATTCACAACCCATGAAGCCAAAGGTGGATTTAATAGTCAAAGAATAAGTAATGAAGCTCCTTCAGGTGGGTTTCATTAAACCAGTGGACTATTCCATGTGGGTTTCTAACATCGTCTCGGTCCTTAAAAATAAGGGGAATATACGCATTTGTTTCAACTTTAGAGACATCAACAAAGCATGTCCTAAGGATGACTTTACATTTCCTTCCATTGATGTCATTGTAGATGCGATGGCTGGTTACAAGTTTTTGTCACTTATGGATGGCTTCTCTGGCTACAATTAAATAAGGATCTCTGAGGAGGATCAAACCAAGACAACTTTTACTACTCCTTGGGAGCCATTCTGCTACGCTTTCATGTCATTTGGCTTGAAAAATTCCAGAGCTACTTACCAATGAGTGATGACTTACATCTTCTATGATCTTATTCATAAGAGTGTGGAGTCTTACATCAATGATTTTCTCCCTAAGGCCAAGAAACATTGCGATCACCCTAAGGTGCTTCGCATCATCCTCTCTTGTATTATCGAATACAATGTAACATTGAATCTAGAAAAGTTGTATTCAGAGTGATAGGAGGAAAGCTACTGGGCTACATCATTTCTTCTTGAGGAATTGATGTGGATCTAGCGAAGATTAGGGAGGTTCTGGAGATGACTCCTCCTTCAGAAAAATAGGCATTAGGTCTTTTCAGGGTAAACTTGGGGCAATCCATAGGTTTATTCCCAATCTAACTTGTCATCCATCCCATCAATAAATTGCTAAAGAAAGAGTGTAGTAAGGAGTGGACTTCTAAATGTCACGAGGCATTTGAATCGGTCAAGTGCTTTCTCATGTCACCACCTATACTCATGCCACCCAAAGTTGTTCATCCTATGATCTTATACTCTCAAGCCACCAAGGTCTCGCTACCTTGCATTTTGGCACAAGAAGATGATGATAATCATGAGCATTTCATTTACTTCATTAGTCGCACTCTACTTGAATACAAGACACGTTATATGTAGGTGGAGAAATAATGCCTCACGATATTTTTGCAATGAAAAGGTTAAGGCATCATATGCTTAACCAAGAAACATGAGTGATCATCAAGTCTGACCAGCTGTGAACTTTCTAGAATCATTTTGCCTTATCTAAAAAGGCTAGGCATTTTCTCATACTGTTGGGTGATTTTGAACTCACCTTTATCAACCAAAATTCCATCAAAGGAAAAATTATTATTGATTGGTTAGTGAGACAACCTGATAGATTGTGGGTACCTAGTAGACTTAGATTTCCCCAATGAGTGTGTATTTTATGTGGAAACAAAGCCTCCCATCATGTTGTGTC
>CM031239.1:534988045-535040875 GCA_018340775.1 Taxus wallichiana var. yunnanensis
TGATTGATTTTCAAGGTTCTAGAGGTCTCGACAAATAATGCCACGATACGAAACACAAAAAAATGAATTTTAAGTGCATTTATTACTCATTTTGGCTAGAGGAAGTTAGCGGATTAATGTTAACACAAGCCTTTGGATGTGCTAATGTGTCTTTGAATGCGCTAGCATGAAGGGTCTTGCACTAACATTTAAAATGTGTGAGTAGGTGTTACATTATGGTTAGGTTCGGGTTTGAGCACATGTTAGCATGAAAATGAAGGTCTTAGTGTGAAAACACGCGCTAGTGTGGGCTTACGCTAGTGTTAAAATGAAAGTGAATTTGTCAAAATGCATGTGATAGTGTGCGAGATGCACGTGCTAGTGTGCAAATGCATGCGCTAGCATCATATGGGTATGCACTAACGTGAAAAGGGGTGTGGTAGCGCAAAGGGTTGTGCTAGTGCATAACTTGGCTTTTAGAAGTTGTGTAGAGGAAGTTTAAAGATGTTTAAAAGAAATTATGAATGATTAGAAGAATGTAGGAGGAATTAGAACACCTTAGGAAGATTTTATGAGAAGAAATAATGTTAATTGTGTGCTTTTGGGTAATCTTTAATGTGAGATTACTCAATTTAGATGTGTGTGAGCATCATGGACACCTACAAGGATGTGAGAAGACCTTTACTCGACGAGAGCGGTGATGATTGATTGTCATTTTGAAAGCTACTTTGGTTTATCATACATTATACAATTTCCATGTATCATGTTGGACCATAGCCTCCTGACTGCCTTAGTAGAGAGGTGGCACATTGAGAGCCAAACATTCAGACTTCCTACTAGCGAGATGACCGTGACCCAAGAGGAGTATATCGGATCCTCAAAGCTTCCATCCAGGGTAGCTTGGTTACATATGATGTACATCATGGCTGGATCATAGGGCACATTTGGGATTTGTTTCGATTAGATGATATACCTCGGCTGTGGTATGGTCGTACATTTATACTGGTGTTTTGAGGATTAGAGGATTACACGCCTACTAATGTATCGATGGCTATTGTCAACGATTATCTGCTACCTTGAAAAGATTACCGCTAATTTTCCATTCAACTTGATAGGAGTGGTTCACAAATTTATGGATGAAGAGGTATTCTGCTGGGGTCGGTGCATACTGGCCCACTTATATTGGGATTTACACTTGATTGCATCACCGAGGCATGAGGAGTTTGGGCCCTGCTACACTTTATAGATTTGATCGTGGGACCATATTGTTGTGGATGGGTCTACACGGAAACATTTGCAACTATAGAATATCAAATTCAAACATGCAAATACGGATCTAATAATCCCCACAAAATCTACAGCAGTGGAAGTATAAACTAGAATAATCCAAATCACACAAAAGTACACACACATAACAAGCATGTACTATGGTTCACCCAATGTGGGCTACGTCCACCAAAGATAGAGATCTCATATATATAACATAACAAGAGATTACAAACCAACTCTTCTACACAAGAGTACATGTATCTCTACAAGAGTATCTCCTCCTCCCAGACCTCAAAGTATCTCTTCCTCCTAGACCTCCAACCGGATCTGCCTGAGTACATTGAACCATGCCTCCATACCACCACTTGTGTCTCCTCTAGATCTCTAACCAGATCTACCTGAGTGCACTACAACCGTGCCTCTGAAACACCACCAGATCTCACATACCTGAAGCTACCCTACATCTACCCCACTGTGTAAATAAGCTCTCACTATACTATGAATTTGTAAAAAGACCTCTAGAAGGGTCTACCAATGTGCAACCGTAACCATGCACCAAGAAGTAAGTCTTTCCTCCATCATTGCATCAACCTGTGCAAACATGAAGACAACTTCCTCTACCATGCTAGATTCTCGATGGATCAACAATACAACATGATCACATGGATCTATAATATAAGATCTCACAACAACCTGTGGATCTAACAAGAAGAAAATTTAAGTGCTTTGCATACTATGCAAGTCATTACATGAGACTAAACAATACAAAGGAAATATAGTGGAAGATAATACCATCTTCTCACCAACAATGTACCTGCACTTTCCTTCTGTTCAGCTTCTCTCCATGGAGACTCTGTCTTCATGTAACTTGTTCTTTCTTTCTCTTCTTCTTCTTCATCCTCTCAATCTAGGAGAATCAAGGATCTAATTCAATCCTTCTCTTAACTCTACTTCTAAACCCTAACTTTCATGCTTATATAGGCATATATAAACTTAGGGCACTTTGCCATGCAATTACATCCAATAAATCTACTTTAATGCTAAAGATAGATTTAATTCCCAAGAGTTAATTAAAACATCATCGCATAGGTAACCGACGCCGGTTAGCCTTAACCATGGCCGGTTCCTACCGCCTCGACCAATTACGGTCCTCGGTCCCTGTGATGTCGGTTCCCCCTTGACCGATGACGGTTGTTGTATATTCCAACAACTTTGTAACGCATGCTCCAGTGAAGATATTTATCTCCACAACCTAACACATATTGCAATCGGGTGGCCTATGAGTGAGCGATAACATATGATGAGCCATCTTGTAGGGGATGGGATCTAGTTGGAGAGGACGTTGTATCTCGTATGAGAGACACAACATACTACAGAACACACTTTCTATGATTTACGATTATGTATGGTGACCGGGTGACCATACCACTTATACCGATGACGTGATGATGTAGTTGAGCTTAGCATTGTTGAGGTGGACCACTTTTTGATAGGTAGTAGGAGACATATTGTGGAGTGATACCACATTGATTGGGGAGTGGTAGTTAGGCCTCATCCGGGTATTCCCGAAGATAAGATGGGTATGCATGCAAAGCGCGTGAGACTTTTGACTTCGGGCCCCGTATCAAATAAAGGAGGAATTAGATAGCTATCGGGTAGTAGTCCCACATTTATGGGACAAGAGAGCATAGGTTGTAGATCCATGGATGAATCTATACTTATGGGGCCTGGTATGCCACAAGTGGTACCGCATCGTATCACTATTCCATGGGCCATTATAGTTGTCGGTATAACAACAATCGAAGCAGGACTTTAGGAACATGATTTGAGAGATAGGGTTCGATTAGGGCAGGTAGAGGCCGAGGCTAAACTACGAGGTGCATAGAGGCCATGCTCGTGGTTAGGGCTAGGCAAATGTATAAGTATAACCATAGGGTCCACCCCCACATCGCTTCCATAGTAGCCACCACAACAACCTCCGGTGATACAACAAATCCCAACAAAGGGTCCGTAGGCGCATGTACAATAGGTGCATATGATTTATACTATAGCATCTCCACCCTCACTACCTTGAGTAATGATTCCACACATTACAAGTGGGTGGGGGTGATAGAGATGGGGATGGTTTGGTGGATTCTCGGGGGGCCACCACAAATACAACCACGGAGTGCAGCCACCGTAGCTACAAGTCGATGTGGTTAGATTGACGACATAGCGTGATGTTCTCCACCATGCAAAGACTAACAAGAGGAGCTCAAGATTTAGTATATGAATTTTCTTTAACTACTTGTGAGGTTTTTTATTACAAATCTCTCTATTATGGGGTTGTACTGAGGGACAACGAGTTATCCATATAATCAAATAGTCGACATTTAATTGAAATCCATAAGAGACCATCCATGTCAACAAGATCTGTCAGATGCCTTCACCACAATAGATGCATCCTCCACAACAGATGCCTCCACCACAACATAGGCCAAATAGTCTGGTGTTGGTGAGATTAGTGGTTGACTCTCTTATTATATATGTATTTTTGGTACGTGTCTCATGATGAAGGCACGTTTTTTGACATAATGTATATGTATTGTTTTTTATTATGGCTCGAGATGAAGGTATTTTTTTATCCATGCCCATGATGGCTTATTTTGTATTTGATGTATATTGAGACACTTTTTGTATATGGACATTTACATTTTATATGGATATATGATGATGGAATTTGATATGATCACATTTTGTTTTATGAGATAACATGTTTAGCCCATGTTTTTATTATGGTCTATGATGAGGGGGGATAAAAATAATCCCTATTGCCCCATTGATGATATTATATGATGTTAGCTTAGCATACATGTTGATTTAGTTTATGATGATGTAGCTTATAATTTTATTGATATATGATGATTTAATGTTAGATGTGATGATAGATGATATGGATGATGAAATGATAACAAATTGTACAAGCAATGAATACAAGCACAAAGAACACTTAATCAAATCTACTATATACACATTCTTAATAACATAACAACACAACTATGTACAAAAATGAACAAGCATGTAAACAAAATTAATCTAATGAACCTCATAACAGATTAAAGAAATATTTAATCTAAGCAAACAAATAAAAAATTAATCTAGAAAATCATGTAAGACAACATACAATATGTATAAACAAACAACAAAACTATGCACAAACAAACAACCAAGTAAGCAAACACTACTTTGTTTTTGTGGGACATTTTAAAATTTTGGGTGTTTATTTTTGTGTTTTTAATTTTCACAAAACAATGTTATATTGTTTTTGGGTGGTTTTATAAAAACATATTTGAATGTTTTCTAAAAGTTTATTTGAATGTTTTGGGATTTTCTAAAAGTTTTCTAAAGCTATGTGCTTAGAAAACGAAGAAGCGTGGATTCCCTAGTGATAGATGGGAATGTGCAAAGGAAAACACCACACATATGTGCAAGAAAGTGAAGATATGAAGATGCCCCCAATGGTAGATGGGAATGTACAAAGGAAAACTCTTTGCTTTACATGAGTAGGATCAACCGGATCAAGGCCACAAAGGATAGGCTCAAAAGGATCTCAAACACAGGAAAAAACTATCTCAGTAACAAAGCCATTGTATCCCTAGGTGTGAGATTCTTGTGAAAAATGAGCCCTTCAATGGCGTCGAAAACATGTTTTCACCAAAAGACTTGTCCAAAGTGCCACAATTGTGTGGTTTTCACACTTGGATGAATTTATTTCTCTTTATTTTTTATTTCCTTTTCTGATTTTTATACTTTTTTATTTTTGATTTTTGGAAGGACCCCTATGCCTAGGCGTAGAAATGCTTGAGATGCATGGCATTCATAGACTCCTGAAGCTCATCACCATCGGAATCATTAATTTTATAAGCACCTAAACCAAACTTACAAAGCAACACAACATATGACCCTAACCAATTAGGTTCAAACTTGCCTTTCTTTTTCAATCTTTCATGATGTTGAACTGATTCTCCTTTAAGACAAGGTCTCCTACCTCAAACTGGTGAGGTATGCTTTGTTTATTGTAATTTCAAGCGCACTCAATTTTGATGTATTTTTAAGGTGGTCAAGTGCATGAATGCACTTCTCATCTAGTAGTTCCATCTTTGCTAGCTTAGCCACTCTACAATCTTCTTCTTTGTCCAGGTAATCTCTCGGGGTATGCGCGAAAGAAGGGAGCTCGTATCAAGAGGAAAGATGGCCTCTGTGCTAAAAACTAAGGAATGTGGAGTAACACTAGTAGGGGTGGAGATGCATGTTCTATAAGCTCAAAGGGCAATATGAATCTGCAAGTGTTAATTACGACCAATTTTGCTAACCATCTTCTCCATGATGCAAGCAAGAGTCTTGTTCGAGGCTTCAACTTGTCCATTACCTTGGGGGTAATAGGGAGTTCACCATTTTAGTCGGATTTGAAAGCGTTGGCACAATGCCTTCACTATTTTTATTTTTGAAATACTTACCATTATCGGATATAATGACATCGAGAATTTCGTAACAACAAATGATGTCATTCATTATGAATTTGGAAATATGCACACTAATGATATAAGTAAAGGAACGTCATCTACCCATTTCATAAAATACTCGGTGGATTATGATGTGATCATGACCATCAAAGGAAGTGGGGGTAATTTTTCCATTAAGATTGAATCCCCACTTTGAAAAAGGCCATGCTGTCGCGATGGGTTGCAATGATTATGATAGAGCATGTATCAGGTTGCCGTATTTTTGACACAAGCATTTATTGACATCTACAAACAATAATCAATTTCTATGGTAGGCCAATAAGGACAATAATAACCTACTCTCAATAAATTTTTAGCAATAACCATTATATGGGCCCCACAGATGCCTACATGCACCTCTTTGACCGCTAAGATGAACTCTTCCGAATTAAGGTAGCGTAACAAATTTTTGTTGTAACCTCGATGATAGAGAGTTCCCCCAAGTAGGTTGTAGCGGGATATACGTTGGATAAGGTTACGTTTGTCATAGTGAGTAATGTTAGGGGAAATGTTCCTTCACGGAGGTAATTACATGTGTCAATATACCAGGGGGATAGGGGACCAACAACTTCACATACCAAACAAGATTCCGACATATCGCAGTAGGTGTTGTCAGAATGCGCTACAAAGAAAGGCATGTCATTGTTTCTAGGTGGGATGAAGCTTGCATAGAGGAAAGACAGCGGAGTGTCTTGGCATGCTCATAAATGAATAGAAAAGGGGTACATATAGGGTCTTTGAGTAACCTAGTGCATGACACACATGAAACCCTAAACCTAACCCTAAACCTAACCCATGTGAGATGACCCTCCAACATGAGAGGAGGACACATAGGATAACTCACACTAACACCCCCCCTTCATGAAGTTGGGGTAGCGGCTGTGATGAGTCAGATGGAAGAGGAAGACACTCCTAAACAACTAAGAAAGATGTGTCGATGGGGCCGGAAACTAAAGGCACGATAAGGTGCCCATATCTGAAACACAATCTTCTAGAAGAAGAAGAAGAAAAGAAGGACTACATAGCCCTAAGAAGATGGGTAGCTGAGAAGACCTCACCCCAAGAAGAGACCGTAAGTGAAGAAACTTCATCTCAGTGAAGGGCTTGGTGAATAAATCTGCAATCTGATCATTTGTCTGAATGTATTGAATGTCGATGATACCATCATGAATAAGCTCCGTATGAAGTGCATATGGATCTCAATGTGCTTCGTCATTGATGTTGAACTGGATTTCTACAAATAGAGATTGTGCTCGTGTTATCATAGTAGATAATGGTAGGCCACCGAAAGTGGATGCCAAACTCTGTCAGAATACCCTGTAGCCAAATAGCTTTTGTGGCAGCGTTAACTGCTCCTCTGTATTCTGCCTCTGTAGATGATATCACAATTGCATTCTGCTTCTTGCTAGACCAACTAATAGGACCCGAACCAAGAGAGAAACTATAGCTAGAAGTAGATTTCGATGATCTAAGTCACCGGCCCAATCAGAATCTGTGAATCCAATCAAGTCAATATCAACCCCTCCATGATAGTGTATGCCATCAGCATAAGTGCCACGAACATAATGAAGGATCCATTTAGCTACTTTCCAATGCAGCTCATGTGGCTCCTGCATGAATCTGGACATGATCCCAACAGCATATGATAAATCCGGTCGAGTGTGAGTCAAGTAGATCAAGCTCCCCACTAACTGTCGGTAAAGAGTACCATCAACCAAGGGAGTAGAGCAATCTGAAACCAACTTAACCCCGGAAAGAAAAGGAGTAGGAGAAGACTTGCAATCGGACATCTGAAACCAAGCTAGCAAATCAAGAGCATACTTAGGTTGTGAAATCAAGATTCTGAGTCAGATTGTGAAATTTGGATCCCAAGGAAGTAATGAAGCTAGACCTAAGTCAGTCATGGAAAACTTGTTGGCTAAGGCGATCTTCACAGAATCAATAATAGAGGAAGAGTTGCACTGTGATCAACAAGTCATCAACATATAGAACAAGAATGAGTATGGAGTCATCTTGCCGTAGAATATAAACATTTGGATCAGAGTGACACCTAGTAAACCCTGATGTAAGTAAGAAGGAGTCCATCTTGGCATACCCAAGCGGGGCTTGTTTAAGGCCATAAAGAGACTTCTTTAACTTTACAAATGAGGGAGGAATCTTGGACATAACCGGAGGTTGTTCCATATAGATCTCTTCCTCTAGGTCACCATGAAGGAAGGCACTCTTAACGTCCATTTGATGGACTTTCCATCATTTTTTTATGAAGCGATGGCTAGGAGTCGGTCGAATAGAAGTCATCTTTGCAATAGCCGGAGCAAAGGTTTTGTATAATCACCCCGGCTATCGGGAGAAACCCTTAGCTACTAATCACGCTTTAAACTTTTTGACGTCTCCATCTACTCCATACTTTGTTGGAACACCCACTTTACACCGAACGATTTTCTTCCTTTCGGAAGAGTGGTGAGATCCCAGTATCGTTCTTCATGAGAGAGGAATACTCCTCATCCATGGTAGAATCCCACTCGGGAATACCGAAGCCTCCGGAAAGATTGTGGATCGGAAGAGAGGTGAAGAAAGAGTGGGGTCAATGAAATCTGAGTGAGTATGTCGTCTCATATATCGAAGTATCTCAACTAAATCTCTAGCACTTTGCAAAGTTTTTCACAGCCCCAAAGGGGACCGGGAGGATCGAGGCTCGAGTCGGAAGATTCTTCACTTGAGTGAGAAGGGACATAGTCCTCATCATCACTCTTGTCGAGAATCGAGAAGACTCAAAGTCGATGGTGGGAGGATCGGAAGAGGAGCACGCTCAACAGTATCATCATCGATGAGTCGGAATCGAATCGGTGGTGAAGAACCTCTATAGGTGGAGAAGTAGAAGTCGAAGAAGACTCATCGAACTTAACACTTCTCTCGATATATAGCTCATGAGAAGTAGAATTCATCAATCGATATCCCTTCACGCCATCAGGATACCCTACAAAGATACAAGGTTTGGATTGTGGTTCCAAGGCCTTGCGTTTCTTCTTGGGAATCGAGCCATAGCCTTGGATCGAAGACTCGAAAGTGCTCAACATCGGGCTTGCGTCAAACCGGGCTTGAAAGGGTGTCATCCCTCTTCTTGCCTTGTGTGGAACATGGTTTGAATGTAATTTGCACAATTCACTACTGCTTGGCCCAATCTGTGGAGGAAGAGACTTGAGTGAATCATACAAGTGGCCATCTCCTTGAGTACGGTTCTTTCTTTTCTGTGACTCCATTACTGCGAAGGGCTATATAAGCATATTGTATGTTTCTGAAGAGATCCCTTCAGAAGTACAGAAATCCATGAACCTATTGTTTACATATTCACCTCCATTGTCAGTTCGAAGAACCTTGATAGACCGTTCCACCTGTTTCTCAGCAAGAGCCTTAAAGTCCTGAAAATGTTCAAAGACTTCAGACTTAAGCTTAAGAAAATATACCCAAGTATATCGCGAATAGTCATCAATGAAGGTTAGCACATAAAGAGCTCTAGTAAATGAAGGAGAAGGAAATGGACCAGAAACATCGTTGTGAACAAGATCTAAGGGATGAGTGGCTCTCCAGGATTTTCCTTTGTCAAAGTTCTTTTTAGGATGCTTTCCAAAGTCTGACCCTCACAAAGACCCTTAGAAAACTTGATGCGAGGCAACCCGTTGACCATTTCGTTTTGACTCAATTGTTCAAGGTAGCGATAATTTAGATGTCCAAAATGCTCATGCCATAGCTTACTAACCTCATTTGCATGAGTGAGCAAGCAAGTGGGCGTAGAATCAGAAGTAAAGTGGGAGAAGGTGTACAACTGTGAACAGTGATCTGCCTTTCCCTCAGCCACTGTAGTGTCATTGTTAAGCTCACGAATAATCACCGAGTTAGGACCAAATTCCACTCGCATTCCTTCACCAAGGTGAGTAATTTGGTAAAATGATAGGAGATTGGTAGAGAGATCAGGAACACTCAACACTTGGTTAAATGTTCCCCCATCCATCTCTCTCGATCCCTACTAGGGCCCGACACTTTGTCGTGTCATTACCCATCGTGATTTGGGACATTCCACAAGGTTCGATGTTGGAAAACTCAACATGTGAAGAACCCATGTGGTGCGAGGCACTAGAATCTATAATCCATGTCGATGAAGGAGCAACTTTGGCTGAGAGGCCTTTCCTTTCTTCTTATCATTTTTAGCACCTTTTTGCGTAGAGAAGACTCGGCCTTCGGAGCACTTTGTTTTATGGATTAGGAACACTTATTTTATTTTCTCAAGTAAATGAGATAAGTGATCAATCTATTTCTTAAAATAGTGTTGCTCGTCGTGACCAGTCTTCTTGCAATAGGAACACAAATACTTGCTTTTCTGTGCCTTAGGCTCAGAAGTGAAGTGTTTGTGTCATTTTTAGGTTTGATCTTGGTTTCTTTCTTAGGTTGATCCTTTGTTTCTTTCTTCTTTTCAGTCTTCTTTCCTTTGCTAGTACTTGCTACAAGGGCATGTGACTTGGACTTGAGAGACCCCATTTGAATGAGTTTGTCTGTTCTCGAATGAGTTGGGATGAAAAACAGTCAAAGGAGGGCATCGTCCAAATATCGCCCAAAGTAGACTTTTGTAGCGTAGAAAGTTGACACGAAGACAGAATATTCGGGACCTAGCTTAGAGAGAATCGACAAGATCAGTTGAGAATCTTTCTTTTCTACTTGACATCCTTTTAACAATAATCTAATGTGGACAAATTTTGAGAAGAAGGCTTGTAGGTTTTCAAAGTCACTAGGATTTAACCCTAGTAGTTCGTTTTCCAACTCATGCGCTCTCATGTCATCTAGTTGTCCAAACATCGCATCCAACATTTTCCACGTAGATGTAGGTGTTTAGATGCCTCAATGTGGAAGAGCAAGTCAGGAGAAATGGACATGCAAAGAAGACCTAAAGCTTCATCACTACGGTTTAACCACTTAGATTTTTTAGGTTTGTCATCTGGTTCAGTCTCAGTTCCCATGGTGATGCGGAATAACCCTTTACCCCTTAGTTTCATTATTATTTTCGATCTCCATTGAAAAATTTGAACGGCGTAAGAAAAGGAATTGAAAGTGCATCCATAGTGAGAGAGAGAGAGAGAAAGAAATGCAGAAAAGAAACACAACCACCCAGGACAATAACAACCCCCTGCTTTCGGCACTTTATAGGTTAGTGCGTTGATTACAATCGGGTCCGTGCGTGTGGTTTGAAACACTTGGTAACTCATCTTGCAATTAGCGTAATACATGCGAGAGAGAGACCACAACGAGTGTTTCGTGGAGCGCTGACAAAAAGGACACGTAAACAAACAAAAAAAAAATAGAAAGGAGGTGAAAGCCAACCCTGGTGGTGAGAAAAAGTGTCTCACGTCACATGAAAGAATCCCTTTGTCGTAAGACTGTGGTGGACGCGCTCACAAGTCCACGAAAAAAAGGAATAGAACAAAGCTCAAAAAAATGAGCTGAATTAAGCAATACAAAGACACCCCCCAGAATGCGGCACTTTATAAAATTAGTGTGTTTACAAAGCTAATGATCCCATCATCTAGAGTGTGAAAAAAACATGCAACTTTGACTAAAGAAGTGCTCAAAACTGAGCAACGAGTCAAAAGTTATAGCAAAAACCAATTCCCATGATTGATGAGAAAAAAGCCAATAAGCTGCAAGCGGATTAAAAAAGTGCCTAAACGCAAAAAAGGTGTCGTATGTATGCCCGTTGGAAATGGACATGGAATTTGAGATAGGGTTTGTTTGTATTGCGAGGGGGATTAGCCACTGCCGATCCGGACCTCACCCTTCGTCTTGGCACTCGGCGGAAGGTTAAAAATACAACAAAGCCAAAAGACCAAATTATAATGCCAAAGAAATATAGTGTTTAAATAATGTGAAATTGAAATAAAAAATTAGATCTAATTAAATTAAATTAAATCTAATTAATTTAAAGAAAAAAAAAGATCTTTAAAAAAATTAAAAAAAAAATTTTAAAAGATCTTTTAAATATTTTTTGAAACTTCTAATTAAAAAACAAATTGCTAAAATGGTTTTAGAAACTTGATATATTTAAAAAACATAAATTAGAAATTTTAAAAAAACTTACCAAAAAAAAAAGATTTGTTTTTTTTTTTAAAAAAAAAAAAAAAAAAAAAATTTTTGATTTAAAAAAAAAAAAAAGATTTTTTTTTTTTGAAAAAGTTTTTAAAAAAAAAATTAGAAAACTTACCAAAAAAGCTTGCAAAAAAAAAAAAAAATTTTTTGAAAAAGTTTGCAAAAGAGTTTTACAAAAGGAAAAAAATGACTTACCGTTTTAAAAAGGTTTGAAAATTGAAAAAAAAAAGGTAAAAAAAAGAGACGAAAGAGCATTGAATTGAGGCGTTGCCAAAAAAACGATGAACGCGAAGATTGAGATGCAGTGATTTGAAAAAGCAAAAAAAAAG
Source organism: Taxus wallichiana var. yunnanensis (assembly GCA_018340775.1). Taxonomy (NCBI): domain Eukaryota; kingdom Viridiplantae; phylum Streptophyta; class Pinopsida; order Cupressales; family Taxaceae; genus Taxus; species Taxus wallichiana. Next base: position 535,000,296 of record CM031239.1, read on the forward strand.
TTTAAAAGATTTGAGCAAAAAAAGTAGTGTTGAGAGTTGAAAACGATGAAAAAAAAAATTGTTGTGTTTTAAAAAAAAAACTTTTGAAAAAAAAAAATTAAAAAAAAAAAAAATGTGTGAAAAAAATGAAAAAAAAATGAATGAAAAAAAAAAAAAAAAAAAAAAAAAAAAAAAAAATGATCTTATTTGAAAAAAAAAAGTGTGTTGTGAATGACCATAAGAGTTTACAAAAAAAAGAAAAAAAAAAAATGGAGGGTTAAAAAATGCCTAGGAATGAATGAAAAAAGTGCAGGCCGCGCGTGAAAAAGTCAAAAATGAATTGAGAGAGGACAACGGATTCGTTGATGAGAAACATGCCATGTGAAGAACTCAAAGATCCTGCAACCACAGACAACATGCATAGACAAATATCCTGCAAAAACCAGAGATCTTAAAAAAATTTCACTTCCATTTTAATAAATGAAAGGAATCTCTATTTTGGATTTTGATACATCCAACAAAAAAAAAGGCAGTTAAAAAACCTGATTTCTCAAGGTATTTTGAAAAAACCTACACATGCACAAGAAAAAAAAAAAAAACTTTCCGAGAAAGCTTGTTAGAGATATTAGCAAGATAATTTCTAGAAAATAGTGATCAAAAGACTTGCATGCAGAGTAAAATAACGAAACCAAGTAAGAAATAATAAAAAAAAAACAAATTGAGTGCACGTTTACCCGATCTCGGCTCGATACCATGAAAAGAGTTTGCGAGAATCGAATCGGAAAGCGAGGCACCACGAAGTAGTTGCACTCAGCGGAATCGTGAAAGCTCAGCGATAGCGAGGAAAAAATGATCGGTAATGGAAGAACTTGCTCAGCGAAACAAAGCTTGCATAGAGGAAAGGCAGCGGAGTGTCTTGGCATGCTCATAAATGAATAGAAAAGGGGTACATATAGGGTCTTTGAGTAACCCTAGTGCATGCATGAAACCTAAACATATGAAACCTAAACCATGAACATTAACGTGTCTAATATCCCACAGTATAGAAATTTTCATCCCTGCAATGAGTCTTCATATTCTTCATATTATTTTTGCATGGGAAACCAAGTCTGAATGCTTGAGGATCAAATCTCCTGTAAGAGTGATAAGCACAACTCCTTCTCCTGAACCATGAAAAGTAAATGATCCGTCAAAGTAAATTTTCCATGTGATGGAGCATCCAGAAGTTCTGAGAATCAAAGGTTGAGTTTTGAAAAAGGGGCTTCAACTAGTTAATCCCAAGGGCTTTCCCCTTAACTAATTTTTGGTTGACGTACTCAATATCAAACTCACTAAGTAGGATGATCCAATCAGCCATCCTCCCTATAATTGTAGGTTTAGATAATAGGTACTTAAGTGGGTCAACTCTAGATATGAGCTTGGTCTTGTTATTTAGCAATGATAGTGATGGAGTTTACGAAAAGTAAAAACAACATCCAAGCAAGCTTTCTCAATTTGTGGGTAGTTAAACTCATAAGTGATCAAAAAGGCCGAGGTAATATATGACCTTCTCTTTCGATTCAGTGATATGTTGTCGTGAAAATGTGCAATAGGGAAATCGGAAGTTTCCAAGCACGACAACTATACCCCTATGGAAAATTTTCATTCCTAGGCACTCTAGGTCAAATCCATCAGTCTGATCACCCCCTATTTGATGTCAAAAATTTCCCCTAGGTGATTTAGTAAAGTGCACTCATTCCACCTAGGTGATTTTAGGGAGTTCTAAAAAGACACTATCTTCTGGCAGTATAGGGAAGGGCTATCGCTAGCCTTCCCAAGACTAGATTCAACCCCTGGAGTGGAACGAAAGGGAAAAATTCAACACGGAGGTGAATGGAATACCTTAGAACATAATGGAAATTATTTTTAAGGTTTGGGAAGTTTTGCAAGACTTGGAGCAGTCTGAGTAAAAAACAAGGTTCACAAGCCTAGGTGGTACACAGGCCTAAAACAATTGTTGAGCTTCAGAAGAAGATTTTGGGAGCTCCAGATGGATTTAGAAGTAAAAAAAAACATCATTAGAAAAGAGGATTCTAATACCTACATGATGGTAAAATAATATTTTTCACAACACCTTGGCGCATATGATTGATAGGCAGTTTTTCTCAGGCACAAGTGGAGTACCAGATCAAAAATCAGATTTTCAAGGATCATATGGAAGAATAAAGACATGAAACCCCCATAATTGGATTCAAAATTCCATTTCCAGTCAGGATCATATAAAATTTCACCAATAAATTCCACCAGAGCTCAAGTTATCTTTGTTCTAAGTTACCCTCTCAAACGCAGTTCAAGACTTAGTCATTTTTTCGAGAGGACACGTGTCAGCACCAGGAGCCTGGTGGATTTCATGTCCCTAATGTCCCTAAGGTCAGGTACATCAGACCTTGGAAAATTCACCCAGCCCCCATGTGACCTCTGGGGCCCTCATATGACCTCCAGACTTGACAGATCAGCCCCCAGGTGCTTATTTGGAGCATGCCTTCCCTGCCATCAAATCGGGCACCACGTGTCAGCTCCAAGACCACCGTGGAATTTTATGGGAGATAAGACCTTGAAAAATGTGCCCAGCCCCTATGGGAGTCATTTTGACACCCATGTGACTGAGTTTGACCCCAGGTGCATTTTGGAGCATCCATTCCCGTAGTTGGATCGGGCGCCACATGTCACCTCCAAAGCACAAGTGTCGAAACTGATGTCCCTCATGTCCCTAAGGTCAGGGAATCAAGTAATGAAATTTTTCCCAAGCTTCTCCTTCCTTGATTTTAAAAATTCAAAATCTAATTGTCGCTCAGTGCTTCAAGCTGCTTCCACTCCCGTGCACAGACAATCTTCATTCTTCCTCTGCAACATTCTACCATCACCCCGCCATTGCAAATGCTCGTACAGACACCTCGACCCAAACACTAAAACAAGATCCCCACAGTGATTTTCAGGTCTCATAAGGATCTTTCATCAAAACAAGAAGGAGAAATGAAGAGTAAGAAGAAGAAAACAGTGAAAATCTCCATAGCCTAAAAATGAAGATCTAAAGAAATATTAAGCGGTGCATGAAACAACAAACCATTTGCTGCTGTTCATTCCTCTATCCAAGACCATCATAAAGACACATTCAAACTCCCCCTCATGTGACAGAGCAGCCACAATGAAGAAATCTCTCTTTCCGGCTCAACGAAGAAAGAAGTGGGATTTCCCATCAAACCAGTTGTCGGATTGAAGTAAGATCGCAATTGAAGCATCAGAAGAAAAAACCCACATAAAAAATATAACTTTCTTTTCAAATGGAGGATACAATGAGACCTACAATTTCAAGGTCCATTAATGGTTGCCGTACCTTAAGCCTTTATCAGGACCAAAATTAAAACTTTAAAATCTCCTGGGGTGTTAAGCGGGCGGATCGAAATTTCAGAGGGAGGATATTGGGCAAAAACCCATATCAAAAAAACTTCGTTCCACGTCGGCCAACCTGAATCCCAGAGGCCAATTTTCTAAAAATATCGAGCCTACTACATAGGAAGCTATTTATTTTGGGAAAGTCGGCAATTGAAGAACTGCGAAGGAGGCGAAGACATTGGAGGTGCACTATAGGCGAGAATTCACCATAACGAGAAATTTTGGCACTTGCTTAAAAATAGTAAGTGGGCCCTCAAAGCATCTGCTAAAAGTAGAAATTTGATCTAAAGAAGTGAGGAATGCGGGGAGAAAGGGGAATCACGGTCACAACACTCGAGCTTAAGGATTGAGGGAGTTACTTTTTTCACACTTACTAAAAATAGTATGTTACACTCAAAGAGAATTTTTGGCACAATGGGATGTATAAGGCTAATCATTCAGGGGGACATCATTGTTCGGGAGCATCCTAGCCATTTTTCACAGGGAATTCGAGATCCCCCTTAGTTCATTTAACTGGGTGAGCGTTTGGGAGATAATTTGGAGGAGTTTCACAGTGTGTAAGGAGTTCGAAGATTCAGAGTTTCACTGCATTTGGAGCTTTCCATTAACGAGGATCAATAGACTTCATCAGGCAACATCTACTCTTCTTCTTCTCTCTCTCTCTCTCTTTCTCTCTCCTCTTCCCCCCAACTTTCTCTCACTTTAAAATGTTCTAATTCTTCGTTGGGGTTTACACTTTTTGGTATATCTTGAAGTCACTTAAAAGTGACTTTAGAAACATAATGTAAATTAAGTTGCCTTCTTTATTATAAAAGGGACTTAAATATTTAAAGCGTATAAATAGTCTTAAGTCATATTAAGGCATATGGAGGGTCATGAGGAAGACGATAAGTCACCTCTCATTCTATAAATTGTAATGCCATTCCCACGCAAAGGGTGGGTGATTGATCTTGTAAACTCAAGAGTATATCGCACCTAGAGGGAACAAAGGAGATAGCCATTTTCTTCTATTCCCCCTTCTCAATTTCTTCCATTTCTCTACTATGTACAACTTTTGTCTAAGCAATCAATACAAGAAGGAGTTTCTAGCTTTCTTTGACTAAGGGGTTTCATGATAATTTGTGTTCATCAAATTCTTTTTAGTCTTGTTGTTATTTGCAGGGTTGTTTCTTCTCATGAATGCATGTGTTGAATTTTCTAACTAGTGCGTGAAGGAATCGATTGTCTACCGCAGCAGTAGTTTATCTTACGTCTTTTCTCACTCCCTTTCTTGCTCTATAGAGAAAAAGACTTCCCTAGCAAGAGATTGCTAGCTTTGTCGCAGGGTCAGTGGAGTGCCCCTGTTGGATCCCGGTCGAAAGGCCACCACATAAATCCACCTTTTCACATGCATGCATATACGGTAGCTGCACCGGTTAAGTAGAGGGACTTAGATTCCCAGAGCATTGGCAAGAAATCCACAAGTTTGTCCACTCGACAAATTTTCTCACCCACGTGGAGCAGATTTAGCAAACATTCGCACCAATATACGACCGCAAGGTCTGAAAATTCAAAAAAAAAATCAAATATTGAAAAAAAAAAAAAAAAAAAGAGTTCATGAAAGTCCATTGCTAAAATACACACTACTGATTTCTGCATGTGTCTTTTCATATTCCCACTTCAAGAATTTCAAAAAGCTGGCTAAAGGAAGACACACCAAGTTGAGTAGGACGAGAGGTGTTGATGATTTCAATTTTGAGGCTTCACAAAATCAGAAAGAACGAATCAGAGATAATCCATACTTCTTCTGTCAAGCCTCCTCTCCATCTGGCTCGTCAAGAAGTTCACCTGGTAATCCTATCCAAAATCCTTTAAATTCTCCAATTTTTCAACCATCATTGAACATCAAATTTGTAGAAGAAGAATAATTTGAAGAAGCAAGAGCTGAAATAGAAGTAAGAAACAATGGTGGATGAAGAAGAAAGACCTCAACCCATTGTTCCATGGGGAAGGAATACAGCCTGCTTGCTCTTGAACCACCTCTCCACAATCTACCAACAAGTTCCCGCAAGAACTTGCCAAAGTTCAAAGGTGACAAAACACAACATCTTGAAGAACACATCGTTGCCTTCACGACATCATGTGGAATTCTTGGTGTCCAACATGAAGACATTGTTGTGAGACTATTCATGGATTCCCTCTAAGAAAAAGTAGCAGAATGGTTCTACCTCCTTGAGGAAATATTTAAATCAACTAAATACTGTCAAGACCTCTTGGTGTAGTTGGATCAAATGAGGAAAGGAGAAAATGAAACCATGAGAGACTTTGTGGCTCGTTTCAAATGGTTGCTTCGTAGGATACCTGAAGAAGATTCGCCATCTCAAAACAATGTCAAGAGATTCTTCATCAATGCTCAATCATCAGAAGTAGGGTTTTTGCTGCGAAGATCCCAACCAAGGAATGTTATAGAAGCATAAAGGATGGCAATTGAACTTGATGACGATCTCATCCCTCTCGGAAAGATCAAGAATCCATCAAAGGAAAGACCCAACATCTCGGAGGTGAGAGAACCAATCCATCACTGCAAAATTTGGTGAATGAGATGGCCTCTTTGAAGAGAATTATTTTAACGAGTATCTTCTCAAAGGAACAACAGAAATTAGATTGTGGGAGCACCCAAAGGCTCACCTTGGAAGCCTGTCGACACTAAAATTTTCCTCCGTAATTTCTATTTCATTAATGTATGTATTAGGAATAGGATGTTGTTAAGTGTAATTAGGAGTAGCGTCCAGATGGAAGATAACGGTCTTTGTCGAGTATGGTGCCGCCAATAATGTAGAGTACGGTAATAGTCAAAGTACAATAGGAATGTTGTAAAAAGTAAATATTTGTTGTAAGTGGTCCGGTAATGTTAAAATGTCAAAGTTGGGATAAGTAGAGAAGTAGGGTCTACATGATTAGGAATTAGAAATATTATATTTGTAATAAGGACAAAGAGTGATGTCATAAATATTTTGTGTATTTTATTTGTGGAAAAGTCTAAAAAGGTGGAACCCATGTGAGATGATAAGGTTTATCTTATCTTAGAAGATAAGCCTACATGTAAAGGCAAGAGTTTAGGCATGAAATATGATTGGCCGGAAGAGATTTCCTATCCTATCTTAGAGATAAGATGGATAAGCCTAAATTCCTATAAATAAAGAGGCCACCCCCCTCATTTAGCATATAGAAGGAAGTAGTGAGAAATATTGTATGAGTAAGTGTGTAAAGGAAGCCATCATTTTGAAGGTGTGTTAAAGAAGCCATTAAGAAGTGTAATTGTGAAGTTTCTCCCATAGTTATTGTTGGAAGGCAAGTGAAGTCAGTAACACTTGAAGTACCTCATGGGTGAGATTGTAACAATTTCATGTTGATATTATAATTTACACTTATATTTCAGATTTATCGTCATTCCTTCTTATCATAGTCTATGGTATTCTTGTGTTATAGTTATTGTGTTTCCAGATTCCATCCACCAAACTAAAAGCTATGCATTAGTAAATAATCATAGCGAGGAGTTCGGTGAAGAATTATCATGTCTTAGGATTGGTGATGACATTTTGGTTAAGATTCAGGGACCATTCCTCGTTGGTGGATTTTTACGGAGAGATATTCCACTTAGTCGAAAAATCATTCGGAGGATAACCTTGTTTTTACTATGCATAGTAGTTACCATGGTAAAGTCACTTTTTACCGTGAATAGTATTTACCATAGTAACTTCACTTTTTACCGTGAATAGTGTTTACCACAGTAAAGTCAGTTTTTACCGTAGTAAGTCAAGTTTTACCATAGTTTACCGTGGTCATTTCTATTTTACTGTAGAAAGGTGTAAAGTCACTTTCTATTATAGTGATTCCAATTATTTGTGCACATAAGTCTTGTTGATTGTACTTGTGGGTTGGTATTTCACGGTGGTTACTTTTGAAAATGGGGAAGATTCCTATTTTTTCAGCCCAATCTAATGAAGATGCTTCCTCTTTCATTCAAGAGTTTAAACGATCTTGTATTTGTAATGGCCTTATAAGAAGGGAACAATGGACTGAATTTTTTCCTACCTTTTTGGATGGTTCAGCACTTAGGTGGTTTGAAACACTAGGTGAAAATGTAAAAAACTCATGGGATTTATTAACTGAAAGTTTTCTTGAAGAATTTGGTGAGCAACAAAAATATGCAGATCTCATGATCGAGATCACAAAGCTAGCCCAAGGAGAGAAGGAGAAGATAAGAGATTATCATGCTCGTGTTCTAGAGCTAAGGAGGAAGCTCGATGCCTAGATCCGGAAGGAAGGATTAGCGGATGGGTTGATGAATGGCATGGATAATCTCCTATGTAAGCACTTCATTCTTGGGATGAAGCCAGAGATCAGACAACGAGTGAAGTATGACTTCCCAGCTACCATTGAACAAGCAAAGGAGATTGCAAGAAGGCAAGAAGAAAGCATGGAAGAGGAGCCCAAAGAAATTATTGCTAAAGTAGAGCCTACACCAGCACCTTTGGTCCAAGAATCCACAACCACTCTCGGTGAGCACAAATCTTTCTCCTAGTACATCTACTGAGTATGAAGATCTCGCTCAAAAGATGGGTCGATTAACTATTAATCTTCTTGAGGAAAAGAATTTAGTTCTCGGGGAGGAGATAGAGGTCGAAAAGAAATATTTTGAAGTTGTATGTTATGGTTGTTATAAAAAGGGTCATTATAAGTATAATTGTCTAGATAGAGCTTCTACATCTGGTAAAGGAGATAATGATAAAGGAAAAGCACTGTGAATTCTTTTGATGTAGTAGATAAGAGCATAAATAATGAAGTAGATGTGTTTGTAACAAAAAGAAAGAAAGAAAAAGATAATCAAGATGGAAATGATCCTAAGAAGATGAAAGGAGAAACTAGTAAGAAACATAGGAGAAGAAAGTTGGGTGTGCGGGATTTTACGATTTCACGAGGACAAGGACCATACTCCATCTTAGAACGATCTGTCAAAAGGCTCTGAAATATTACATATGGTCAACTCTTGGCTATGTCTTTTGAGAAGAGGCGGGAGCTGCGAAGTGGACTCAATGCTCGACGAAGGAAGGAGGTTGAGGTCCCTGTTTTGGAGGCAGAGGCGGATCCCTATGCTCCACAAGCTGAGGTACTATGTAATGGTATTTCAATTCATGATGTCTTAGTTGATGGAGGTGTTGCAGTTAATGTAATGACCAAGTCTGTAATGAATATGTTGGGTTTAAAAATTGATCGCCCCTCAACACTTATGTTAAGGTCATTAAATAAGGGAAAAACTAAACCAGAAGGTGTAGTTTCAAATGTGGCAATATCTATTATGGGTGTTGTATGTGTGGTAGACTTTCGGGTGATGAAAAATGATGTCACTTATTGCGTATCGATGTTATTGGGAAGACCATGGCTAAGGAGAGTTCATGTAAGAAACTACTTAGAATGAAGGTTTCATGACACTTGGACGTGGTAGAGAGAGGGTGAAAATAAATGTGATCCTCGGCATCATAAGGTAGAACTGTCGATTCAAGTGATGGCGATGATTGGACATCCTCGATTACTCTAGTACCAGTGAAGTGGACATAGAAGATGAAGAAAGTGAGGTTGATGTTTTGGTCATGGATATCCTTCCATTCACACCGACTCATGACCCCATAAAATTATACGAAGAAGAAATTGATGATCGTCTCCAAATAAAGATTGGTGATCTTTGTGATGGAGAGTGAGAAGGAATCCTACCTCCGGCTCTTTGAAGGTACATACACATATTCACTTTTGATTACAAAGAACTCCGTCAAGTAAGTTGGGTAGAACATTCTATTGAGGTGGTAGATGGTCTTAAGCCCATAAAGCAAATGCCATATAGAATGAATCCTAATTTTTCAAGGCGCAAAAGAAGAAATAGATAAGTTGCTTGATGCGGGATTCATATTTCTTTGTGGAGAATTGAGAATGGGTTTCTCCCATTGTGATCTCAATAAAAAAGAATGGGAAGCTACGCATTTGTGTTGATTACGGGAAGCTCAATAAGGCAACAAAGAAGGATCATTACCCTCTTCCATTCTCGGATAAGATCTTGGGCCGAAGTTGAGCCAAGAGTGTTATAGTTTCTTTGATGGATATAGCGGATACAACCAAGTTCGTATAGCGGAGAAAGATTAGCTGAAGACCACATTCACCACTCCTTGGGGAACGTTTGATTATAGAGTTATGCCTTTTGGGTTGTGTAATGCTCCAACAACATTCCAGCGTTTGATGAATAGGGTGTTCGAACCCTACATTGGGAACTTCATCAGAGTATTTCTGGATGATTTTTGCATCTATGGGAGCAAGATGGACCACACTGCTTTGAGATGGAGACAACATTTTAAAGGTTAGATGAAGCACAAGCCTCACTAAACCCTACAAAGTGTGTCTTTGGATGTTCTAAAGGTGTTTTGTTAGGGCATGTTGTATCCAGAGATGGTATTGGTACTGATCCTGATAAAGTTTCAAAAATCAAAGAGTTACCATTTCCTATGAATAGAAGTAAATTGAGATCATTTTTAGGCCATGTGGAGTTACTTATAGAAGGTTCATCAAGAATTTCTCAAAGATTACACAGCCACTAACCCAGTTCTTGAAGAAGGATGTTACTTATGAACCAGAAATAAGGCGCATGAAGCTTTTGAACAACTGAAGGAAGCCCTAGTGTCTTCACCTATTTTAAAGAATCAGTTGGAGCAAGCCATTCATTATGTATACGATGCCTCGGATCGGCAAGCACTAGGAAGTACTCGAGCAAAAGGATGAAAATGAGAATGATCATCCGGTTTACTTTGGGAGCAGACAAATGAGCAGTCTTTGAGGTAAATTATCTTTGTAACTAAAAAAAGAGGCTCAAGCTATCATTTTCTTTGTAAAGAAGTTTAGAAATTACTTGCTAGGGCAGAAATTTATAGTTGTGACAGATCATCAGGCTCTAAAATATATTGTCAATAAGCCTAACCCATCAGGGAGGATAGCAAGATGGATAATTTTGCTACAAGAATTTGAATTTGATATTATAGATAGGACAGGAAAGAAGCATGTCAATGCAGATGCACTCTCTCGAGCCTATGATGGTTTAGGTTCATCTTGTGATGATGATGATTTCCCGGATGCAACATTGTTATCCTTGACACAATCCTAGTGAATACATAGATATTTGGAATTATCCGAATTAATTCAAGTTTCTGATGGTGCCAATGCAAAGACTAAGAGGAAGATTACTCAAGCCAGTCATCCATATTCTATTCTACATGGAGTATTATTTGAATAGGACACGATGGAGCAGTCTGAGAGGCGATTGGACGTGATCAAGGAAGGAGCTGATAGAAGAACTCCACAATGGTACATGTGGAGGCACTTCTCTGGACAACTTACGTGAAGGATCTTGGATGCAGGTTATCACTGGCCCACTCTTTTTAGAGATTGTTATAATTATTGTAAGACATGTGATATTTGTCAAACACATGGTAACCATAAGACTTCATTAGCTCCATTATGCCCTATTCTTCCACTTGGTCCCTTTGAAAAGTGGGAATAGATATTGTAGGTCCACTTCCAACTACCCCACGCCAAAATAAGTATATTGTAGTTGCCATGCAGTTATTTAACCAAGTGGGTTGAAGATAGGCCATTGAAAACAACTTCCATGGATGAAGTGGCAAGGTTCATATATGAATGCATTGTCACAGATTTGGTTGTCCATTAGAAATTGTATGTGAGATCAAGGAAGCCACTTCATTAATGAGGTAGTAGAGGCCCTAGTCAATAAGTTTTCTATTAAGCACAGGAAGGCAACAACATACAAGCCAAGCACAAATGGACAGTGGAGCGAACAAATTTTGTGTTGTGTCAAATTCTAGCAAAGATGCAGCCTTGCAGTACATAAGTGGGATAAAAGGATTCATGCAAGCATTGTGGGCATATAGGGCAACATCAAAGTTAGCAACATGATACTCCCCATTTCAGTTGGCCTATGGCATTGATCCAGTTCTTCATATTGAGTTTGATATTCCCACTATGAGAGTTATGAAAAATGAAAGGATGGATGAAAGTGATTCAGTAAAAGAAAGGTTGGTACATCTTCATTTGCTAGAGGAAATGAGGGAAATAGCAAAGGATACAAGCTATAAGAAGAAAATGAAGCAGAAGGAATACTTTGATCAAAAGATCCGTTGGTCTCCATTTCATGTGAATGACTTGGTTCTAGTATATGATTCCAGATACAAAAAAGAAGACAGAAAATTTCTTCCAAAATGGATGGGGCCCTACAAAATAGCAGCTATGCATGAAAATGGTACGTACCGACTGGAGGAATTGGATGGCACTCCCATTACGAAATGGGTCAACCACGACAAGTTGAAGATTTTCCAAGCACCAGAATAGTCTACTCCGAGGACGGAGTAGAAGCTAGGAAGGGGGAAGATGTCGACACTAAAATTTTCCTCCGTAATTTCTATTTCATTAATGTATGTATTAGGAATAGGATGTTGTTAAGTGTAATTAGTAGTAGCGTCTGATGGAAGATAACGACGCCGTCAGTATGGTGCCGCCAATAATGTAGAGTACGGTAACAGTCAAAGTACAATAGGAATGTTGTAAAAAGTAAATATTTGTTGTAAGTGGTCAGGTAATGTTAAAATGTCAAAGTTGGGATAAGTAGAAGTAGGGTCTACATGATTAGGAATTAGAAATATTATATTTGTAATAAGGACAAAGAGTGATGTCATAAATATTTTGTGTATTTTATTTGTGGAAAAGTCTAAAAAGGTGGAACCCATGTGAGATGATAAGGTTTATCTTATCTTAGAAGATAAGCCTACATGTAAAGGCAAGAGTTTAGGCATGAAATATGATTGGCTAGGAAGAGATTTCCTATCCTATCTTAGAGATAAGATGGATAAGCCTAAATTCCTATAAATAAAGAGGCCACCCCCCTCATTTGGCATATAGAAGGAAGTAGTGAGAAATATTGTATGAGTAAGTGTGTAAAGGAAGCCATCATTTTGAAGGTGTGTTAAAGAAGCCATTAAGAAGTGTAATTGTGAAGTTTCTCCCATAGTTATTGTTGGAAGGCAAAGTGAAGTCGATGTAACACTTGAAGTACCTCATGGGTGAGATTGTAACAATTTCATGTTGATATTATAATTTACACTTATATTTCAGATTTATCGTCATTCCTTCTTATCATAGTCTATGGTATTCTTGTGTTATGGTTGTTGTTGTGTTTCCAGATTCCATCCACCAAACTAAAAGTTGTGCATTAGTAAATAATCATAGCACGAGGAGTTCCCAGGTGAAGAATTATCATAGTGCGGATTGGTGATGACAGTTCCAAGAGGTGAATAAGAGGGTAATGGATGTAATGATCGTGGAGTTATCATTGAGAAGGAAGAACCTATCCATAAGGAATATGCTATGAGCAGAACCATGATGCCCATATTCAAGGTCATATACAGGAAAGTGAAGGTAGACCACATAATTCTAGATCATTATGATGAAGGATGGAATGGCTAATGATGGAGGGATGACCACTAGGATGACTAAGTGCACGATGGTAGGTATGTTAACAATAGAATGGTGTTGTCATGCAAATGTGCAACAAGAAAATTGACAATTTTTAGCATAACAACTATACCCATGTGTTGAAACTTTCAAGTTTACCCTTCCAACGAAACTCGGGTCTACTCATTTAGTATAATGACCTCCCAAATGATGTTAACTCAGTCCCCTAGGTGATTTAGGAAATTCAATTCAACCCCCTAGGTGATTTTAGGAAACTACTATTTTTGGGTAGTGTTGGGAAGGGCTACCACTGGCCTCCCCAAGACTCCGATGCACCCCTTGGAGCGAAACAGGAACCAAATCCAATGCGGAGGTGGATTAAAGGTCTAGAAACATCATGGAAGTGATTTTGGAAGATTCGGGAAGGATTTGGAGAAGTTGGAGTAGTTTGATAAAAACAAGGTTCACAAGCCTAAGCAGTGCAGAGGGCCAAAATATCTGCTGAACTTTGGGAGGTGATTCTAGGAGCTCTAGATAGATTTAGTAGCCAAAAAAAACATCGTCAAAAAGGGAATTAAGATCTCTACAAGATGGTGAATTTGTTTTTCACAACACCTTGGTGTAATAGGTTTTGCTCACAGTAATTTTTCTCATGCACAGCTAAGGGGATAGATCAAAAATCTGATTTTTCAGGTAATAAATGGAGAAATAAAGATCAAAAGGCCATTTTCAGTCAAAATCATATAATTTTTTTCCAAAAAATTCCATCGGGAGCTCAAGTTATCATCGTTTCAAGTTGTCCTCTAGGAAGGCTTCAGCAGTTAGTCAAATTTGCAAGAGGACATGTGTTAGCTCCAGGATCCTAGTGTAATTTAGTGTCCCTTTTGTCCCTCAAGATGAGGGAAATTAGGGACAATAAAATTTTCCCAGCCCCAATAATCCCTCTAGACACACATACGACCTCTCGGATCACCAATTCAGCTCCCAGTGCTTGTCGTAGCTCATTCCTTCAAGTGTCTAGATCGTGACAAGTGGTGGCTTTTGGTGCACCATGAAAATTTATGACCACTAACATCCCTTTGTGATGAGGGACATAAAAAAATTCTCAAGCCCCAAAATTCTTCAAGTCACCCATGTGACCCTCTCTAATGCATTTTCTCAGCCCCCAGGAGCTAGTGGAGCTAAACCCTCAACCGCTGGATCTCCACCAAGTGTCGAGCTGAGGCGTCACGTGAAAATTGATGACCCTCATGTCCATTAATGCTTGAGGGACATCAGGGACATAAAATTATTCCCAACCCAAGGAATGTCTCCTGGTTCCTCATGCGATCAACTTTCAGCCCCCAGGTGCTTCCAGCATGCTTTTGGCCAAAACCCTCCACCATTGGATCTCCGCCAAGTGTTGAGTTGAGGTGCCACGTGAAAATTGATGTCCCTCATGTCCCTTAATTCTTGAGGGACATCAAGGACATAAAATTGTGCCCCATCCCTGGCATGCAAGTTTTTAAAGTAGTTTTAAATTTTGTTTTAAATCTAACTTTCCTGCTTCTAACCTTCCACAACTTTACCCTGCCATTGCTTTGCAACTTGCTCATACCTACACAATTCACCATCACTACTCCAAACTAGTTCCACCACATAAAAAAATCTCAAATCCATGAGAATACACAGGTTTCAAAGAATGTATTGATCGAAAGAGTTAGAGGAATGAAGAACAAAGGAGAAAAGTGAAGAAATTCTTCAAAAGACTCCATTGCCATACAACAAAGATTCAAACAGAGATCTTGCTACTTGCTACGGTGCACAAAGCGAAGAGTGGTTTTTTGCTGCTCTCTTCTCTCTCAAAATCCATTAAAACCTCACCTTTAAATCCTCCTTCGTAGCACAAATCACTCAGAATGAAGAAATCTTCTCTTCGGCTCAATGAAGAAAAAGATCGATTTCCGTCAATCCAGAGGTGGATCGAAGAAAAATTTCACCGGTGGAATAAGAAGCAAAAACCCACAACAAAAATATAATTTTTGTTACAAATGGAGAAGAAAACCAGACCTATAACTTTCAAGGTCCGTTAATGGCTTTTGTGTTCATAGGTTCCTGTACACACCCAAAATTGCACGTGCTACATTATCGGGAAAACAGTTATAAAAGTCCCCAGTGATGATTCAAAATCCTTTCAAGAAGGTGTTTGAGCTCCAAAAACCCATTTGTAGTATATATTTGTAGCCTAGATAGCCTTACTTAACTTCTTCATGCATTTTTTCATGTCCTCGTTTCTTTCTGTGCTTGTTTTGGCCTTCAGTGCTAGGACCGCCGCCCTTCTGGGGCGGTGGTCCTGAAACCGCTGCTGTGCGGGTGCGGTCCTGCCCACTTTTTCTAGAATCTTCATGCGTAAAATTACATGCGACGATTCACTTAAGTTTGCTTTCTAAGCGCATTCGTAAGTCAAATTCGCTAAAAATAGCTTCGTTTGCTTGGTTCTCCTTGCTCCTTATATTTAAAAATAGATTTAATGAGTAGAACTGCCTCTTCATTGCCTTGTGCATGAAGTAACCTCCTATCCTTCATTCCTATATATTCCATGCTTGTATTCAAGAAAAAGGCCTGAGAATTTTGTGTATCTTGCATTGTTGTGTTGGCCATAATATTTCTAGGAATTGCATAGCCAAGCTCAGATCTCTTGTGCTTATCTCTCTTCTACTTGCATTGCGTCGAGATCGCTCCCAGTGCCATCACTCAAGCACCATCCTCTTGCTGCTTTTTCTTTGCATTCCCAATCCTTTGGACTCACATGAACACTCGAGAAAGAAAGGAAAGAATTGAGTGGATGAGATCTTGATACAACTAGATTTTCCAAAGCTCTTGCTCTTCCAGGTTGGGGTTGTGTATTTGTTTGCCTTGTTTTGTCCAATTGTCAATTACATATCAAATAGAGTAGAGAAACAATTCATTTCAGTTAGCTAGATAATTGCAAGTAGATCAAATCAATAGGAAGTTTCTCTTCAATATTTCCAGGGAAGCTATGGGGGAACAATAGCTCTATTAGAGCCATGATTTGTTCTTCACTTCTGAGGTAGGGTTAGAAGATTTTATTTGAGTTAGAATAGATCTTAGATTTAGATTCACACATCTGCACAGATAGTTAGCTACATCGGCTAGTTATTTGTTTTAAACTAGTTTATTAGATTAGATGCATTATCTGAAAAGTTAGAAAAGAACAAAAACATTTACTTTCCATAGATTAGCTTGTTTTACTGCTTTGTTCGATATATTGAGAAAACACCAAAAACATAGATTAGATTTCCTTTGATAGATAGTTTATTTACCAAAAACAATCAATTCATCTTGCATGACCATCAATGGTCCGCAATAGGAAAAGACTTACAGTTGTGATCCCTTAGTCCCACAACCCAACGGGCCAGAGCTAATAACTAACATTGACACAAGTTTGCGCTTAACAATCTTACGCACACCGCCTATACAGATAAAATAAGGTAGTTAGAGACATTGAATATAGTTGATAATCAAGCTTATGACATTTGGATTGCTCATGGAAATAGTATTTGATTGCATACATGACCATCTGAGGGCCTCAACCTCAAGCGAGTATTTGGTTGTGACCCACATGTATCGCAACCCAATAGGCTTGCTAGTCGAGTTAGATATTGAAAATAGCTTACACACAATGGTATTTATACCTTCACCGCTTCCACTTGATATTATTACACAACTTTCATTGTTGGATATAGCGATCGATCGGCTAAGACTTTACGGGACGAGACCGAGAAAATTGCCCTTAGTTCCTCTGAGCTCCACTACACCTCTTGTCTCAATTTCCATGACCTTACCTGGGAACCCATACGAGGTAATGACAGGTTACTTCCACATATTTTTCAACCAATCAATAGAATCTTGGCAGAACTAGACATCAATTGGAGTCTCACGAGTACTTATCATATCGGACCATACCGTTCAACCCTTCAGGTTAGGAGAGCATTCTTTGCCTTAGATTCGTAGATTCCATTATTACGTGTCAAATACATAAGGTTTCCCAATTAGCTTGGTCATCGCCATCACTTTCACTCCCATTTTAATTCCACCATCAATTTGTCTCGGAATGACCTTGGGAGGTCGGGCACAAAGAAGGTCATGTTTTGATTTTCTGTCTTACAAATTGGTGAACTCGGCGTGAAGAGCTAGTCTCTAAGCTGAGTTCTACTTTCGTCCATCCTTTATTTTGTGGGTATTCTTATACCCCGAATATGTTGGGATATGACGAGTATGGTCAACCCATCCTAGGGTTTCAACATGTACCAGTACCAATCAAATATACCACAACAATCACCTTCACTTTCAACATGGGCAGACAACCACTCATCCACTCAAAACCCTCTACTTCAGGGAACCAATGTTGGTTCTTATGTACGCATCGAAGAATTGGATCAAGTCACTTAGACTTATCCCCTTGAACAATCAAGTTCAAATAACATGACATTCACTAGTGAAGCGAGTTCATCTCCTCAGGTATTGTTTCGATAGCCCATTACCGTGTAATCCGATCAACTCCCCCATCTTGATGAGGATTATTTAGCACAATATGCTAGGAGTGAACAACAATTCCAACAAATGAACCAATATTTTGATAGGTTGCAAGGACAAGGTGATGTCCTACTTCAAAACAATAATGCTACCCCTCCACCAACTGACAATACAACCAATGAGGGGTGGCAACATCGTGAACAATTCATAGTGGGATACCATACTCCTCAACAACCTCCAAGGGTTCAACCAAAGGTATCTAAGAAAGGTATCACCCCATCAACGGGCGATGTCATTTCAGCTTTGGTTGATAAATTCAAGGAGTTAGAGCTTGCCCAAAATACAGAATTCATATGCTGGGCAAGCATGGGCTCCTTCCTACCCATAGAACTATGGGCAAGTACCAACCACACAGAATCCACCGGTCTACATGAATACTCCAAACCATGGGGACTTGTTAACTGGGACAGGTACCTTGGGTATGCCTCCTTAAGCCACATATGGATATCTACAACAGGCGCCACCTAGAAGTGTGTTCTCAAATGCTATAGCATCCGGAAATGTGACATTCTCGGCTTCGTGCCTTGAGTTCCATATCAAGGTAATCAACCCCTTATCTACACATGTATTCTAAATCTCCACGAGGGGGACATGTACTCCTACCCAAGTCCATATGGACAATTGCAAGAGGATGTCATACGCCTTCCAAATGTCTATGTCTTGTTTGTAGCCAATGCAGCCCCCACCTCCCAACAAGGGTCTTTAACGGTGGAAACATATGCAATGGGGACTTATTCGAATATCTCAAAGAACCCATAGATTTCTCCATTCAAGCGGTCATGCTCCCGAGACCCTTTCCTGATCTCCTGAAGTTCAAAGGGGAGGGTGATCCAAATGCCCACATCAAGGCTTATACAACAGCCATTTGAGAGCTGCTCCCATTGGATGCAATCGTTAAATATTTTCCCTAAGACACTTGAAGGTATTGCTCTTGACTAGTATTATAGGATATTGGAGGCTTCCATACACTCGTTCAAATAACTCATGTCAGAATTTATCAAGGCTTTTGATATGAAAAAGATTTTATGAACATGAATAAGAGAATTTCTTCATATCAAACAAGAACATAACAAATATGCAGCCCACTTCATTTAGAGGTGGCGACATGTTCTCTACTCTTCCGCAAGTGCTCCAAACATGGATCAAACGGAACTTTGTGATTTGTTCCTTCACTCCCTCAATAGAGAGACAAAGGAAGAGGTTCAAAATTTCCCACTAAGGAGCTATGAATAGGTGCTAGAGGGTGCTCTTCGGATTGATCAAGCGGCCATCGACAGTGGTCGTAAGACCTACGAGCAAATGGGAAGTTATTTACCCCTTCTCAAAGCACTCCTGGTTACTCCAACAATACAAATAACAATCAAGGACCAAAGATCCTTAATAAGAATCGTGGAGTCATGACCAACGGTGTAACTGATCAACCCAAAAAGCCTAACATTGTTAATCCCACCGGTATAGGTGCTACAAATAACAATAACAATGGAAACAATCAGAGAAATAACAATTTCTCACCCTCGATAAATGTTGTGGATTTTAATCATCCCCAACAATAGCAACAACCTCAGCCACAAAGACAAATGCCGACCCCAAGCCCTAGTCAATACCCCAACCAATTCTAGAACCAGGGGCAAGGGTTCCAAAGTGTTAATTATAATAGTCAACAACCAAACAATAGCTGTGGTTTTAGACCGCAACAAGGGGCAAACCGAAGGCCCCGAGATTATGATCCTGACCTATATTGCAGTTTCCATAGGGTCCTCGGGAATGATACAAGAACCTGTCGTGATTGTAATAAGTTTCTGACATTTTCGAGAAGACCAAAGAGGCGGTTGTTTGTTGACATGTTTCTAGCCAACCCAACTACAAGATGAAAAATATGATGCTGCTCTTGAGCTAATGATTGATGGATGCAATAACGAAATAGAGATATTTTCTTTTCCATTTGAAGATGAAGACTCTTTCCATGATGAAGAAATTGAAGCAAGGAGTTTCAAGACCTCTAAAGATGAAGCTCCTTTTGATGAAGGATCGGTAGAGTGCAGCAATTCTCGAGATGATGAGGTAATCCCTCCAGATAGTTTCTTTGAGTTACAAGATAAAGATTCTTCAAAGGCGTACAAAGAGGGACTATAGGAAATGATGAAGCATTACTCCATGCAAGAAATCTTAGATGCTAGTAGAAGTTGCAGAAGATCTCGAGCTGATTCTTGATCTCTTCATTAGTGTCATGGACATACAAGACAAGTATGAGTTCACATCTAATCCTTCCGTCAGTACTCAAGCACCTTGCAGTGGAGTGAAGGAAAAGGATGAATCAAATGTTTCTCATGGAGAAGATGTCAATGAGCATAGGCCTGGGAAAGAAAAGAATCAAGAATGTTCAAGTATTTTGAACAAAAATCAGCCCTGGGGCAGCGATGAGATCCTCAATGGAAAATCAACTATATGGATAAACATGGAAGGCAATTGACACTATGAGACCGACTTCAAAGAACACGAAGGTAGTGGAATTTCCAAGCGAGGACCAGAGCATCAAGAAGCTCACATGGAATCACTCCTACAAAGTAAAAGGAAAATCATGGAAGCACTTGGCTTCCATAAACAATTAAGGAAAGGAGGCTACTTTACTGGAACCGTCAATGGCCCATGAGAACATCATCATTCGATGTTGCCTCTTCGGGGTAACTTTTGAGAAATGAAAAGTACTTCAGTGAAAGTGGGTTGTCCCCACCTTGTACCATAGGTGATTGATAGGTTTGTTTCCCTTTCTATTGCATGTGTTTCCCTTCTTGTTGTGTGTCGTGTGTTTCCTTTCCTTCGTTTTGTGTGTGTGTATAATCTTCCTTTCTAGAAGTTGTACATGACTCTGCGGGGCCCAATGCATAAGGCACTAGTCAACAAACTATATGGTCTAATATTGAGATTTTAGATTCCCATGTCATGTATTTGCTGCACTCATTCCATGTCATGTCCCCAAGCTAGAGCCAGTTGTTGTCGTGAAAATGTGCAATAGGGAAATTGGAAGTTTCCAAGCACAACAACTATACCCCTATGGAAAATTTTCATTCCTAGGCACCCCAGGTCAAATCCATCAGTTTGATCACCCCCTATTTGATGTCAAAATTTTCCCCTAGGTGATTTAGTAAAGTGCACTCATTCCACCTAGGTGATTTTAGGGAGTTCTAAAAAGACACTATCTTCTGGCAGTATAGGGAAGGGCTATCGCTAGCCTTCCCAGGACTAGATTCAACCCCTGGAGTAGAATGAAAGGGAAAAAGGGAAAGTGAACAAAATACCTTAGAACATAATGGAAATGATTTTTGAAGGTTTGGGGAAGTTTTGCAAGACTTGGAGCAATCTGAGTAAAAAACAAGGTTCATAAGCCTAGGCGGTACACATGCCTAAAACAACTGTTGAGCTTCAGAAGAAGATTTGGGAGCTCCGGATGGATTTAGAAGTAAAAAAACATCATCAAAAAGAGGATTCTAATACCTACATGATGGTAAAATAATATTTTTCACAACACCTTGGCGCATATGATTGACAGGCAATTTTTCTCAGGCACAAGTGGAGTACCGGATAAAAAATCTGATTTTTCAGGGATCATATGGCAGAATAAAGACATTAATCCCCCATAATTGGATTCAAAATTCCATTTCCAGTCAGGATCATATAAATTTCACCAATAAATTCCATTGGGAGCTCAAGTTATCTTCATTCTAAGTTACCCTCTCAAACGCAGTTCAGGACTTAGTCATTTTTCGAGAGGACATGTGTCAGCACCAGGAGCCTAGCGGGATTTCATGTCCCTGAACATCCCTGAGGTTAGGTACATCAGACCTTTTAAAATGTGCCCAGCCCCCATGTGACCTCTGGGGCCCTCATATGTCCTCCATATTTGATAGATCAGGCCCCAGGTGCTTATTTGGAGCATGCCTTCCTTCCTCGCTGCGTCCGGATCGGGCGCCACGTGTCAGCTCCAGGACCACCGTGGAATTTGATGTCCCTTGTGCACCTGAGGTGGGGGACATCAGACCTTGAAAAATGCACCCAGCCCCTATGGGGAGTCATTTGGACACCCACGTGACCGAGTTTTAGCCCCAGGTGCATTTTTGGAGCATCCATTCCCGTCGTTGGATCGGGCGCCACGTGTCACCTCCGGGACCACCATGGAAACTATGATGTCCCTCACATCCATGAGGTCAGGGACATTAGATAATGAAAAATCACCCAAGATTCTCCTTCCATGATTTCAAAAATTCAAAAAATCTAACTATTGCTCAGTGCTTCCAGCTGCTTCCACTCCCGTGCACAGACAATCTTCATTCTTCCTCTACAACATTCTACCATCACCCCGCCATTGCAAATGCTCAGACCAGCTCAACCCAAACACTAAAACAAGATCCCCATAGTGATTTTCAGGTCTCAAAAGGATCTTTCATCAAAACAAGAAGGAGAAACAAAGAGCAAGAAGAAGAAAACAGTGAAAATCTCCATAGCCTAAAAATGAAGATCTAAAGAAATATTGCAAGTCGGTACATGAAACAACAAACCATTTGCTGCTGTTCATTCCTCTTTCCAAGACCATAAAAAAGACACCTTCAAACTCCCCCCTCTTGTGACAAAGCATTCTGATGAAGAAATCTCGTTTTCGGCTCAACGAAGAAAGAAGTGGGATTTCCCATCAAACCAGTTGCCAGATTGAAGTAAGATCGCATGTGAAGCATCAAAGAAAAAACCCACATAAAAAATATAACTTTATTTGAAAATGGAGGAGAAAACCAGACCTGCAATTTCAAGGTCCATTAATGGCTATCGTACCGAGAAGCACTGTTAGGCCTGAAAATTAAAACTTTAAAATCTCCTGGACTATTAAGCGGGTGGGTCTAAAATTTTAGAGGGAGGATATTGGGCAAAAACCCATATCAAAAAACTTTGTTCCATCAATCTGACTCCTAGAGGCCAACTTTCTAAAAATAGCAGGCCTATTACATAGGAACTGTTATTTTGGGAAAGTCAACAACAAAAGAACCTGTGAAGGAGACGAAGACATTGGAGGTGCACTATAGCTGAGAATTCACCAGAACGGAAATTTTTGGCACTTGCTAAAAATAGTAAGTGGGCCCTCGAGCACCTGCTTTAAAAATAGAAATTTGATCCAAAGAAGTGAGGAATGCAGGGAGAAAGGGGAATCAAGGTCACAACACTCAGCTAAGGATCGAGGGAGTTACTTTTTTCACACTTACTAAAAATAGTAAGTTACACTCAAAGAGAAGTTTTGGCACAATGGGATGTACAAGGCTAATCATTCAGGGGGACATCATTGTTCGGGAGCATCCTAGCCATTTTTCACAGGGAATTTGAGATCCGACTTAGTTCATTCAACTGGGTGAGCATTTGGGAGATAATTTGGAGGAGTTTCATAGTGTGCAAGGAGTTGAAGATTCAGAGTTTCACTACATTTGGAGCTTTCCATCAATGAGGATCAACGGACTTCATCGGGTGACATCTACTCTTCTTCTTCTCTCTCTCTCTTTCTCTCTCCTCTTCCCCCCAACTTTCTCTCACTTTCAAATGTTCTAATTCTTCGTTGGGGTTTACACTTTTTGATATGCCTTTAAGTCACTTAAAAGTGACTTTAGAAACATAATGTAAATTAAGTCGCCTTGCTATTATAAAAGGGACTTAAATATTTAAAGTGGAATATGAACAGTCTTAAGTCATATTAAGGCATATGGAGGGTCATGAGGAAGATGATAAGTCACCTCTCATTCTATAAATTGTAACGTCATTCCCATTGCAAAGGGTGGGTAATTGATCTTGTAAACTCAAGAGTATATTACACCTCGAGAGAACAAAGGAGATAGCCATTTTCTTCTATTCCCCCCTCTCAATTTCTTCCATTTCTCCACTATGTACAACTTTTGTCTAAGTAATCAATATAAGAAGAAGGAGTTTCTAGCTTTCTTTGACTAAGGGGTTTCATGATACTTTGTGTTCATCAAATTCTATTTGGTCTTGTTGTTATTTGCAGGGTTGTTTCTTCTCATGAATGCATGTGTTGAAGTTTCTAACTAGTGCGTGAAGGAATCTGATTTTCTACCTGTAGCATTAGTTCTCTTACCTCTTTTCTCACTCCCCTTTCCCACTCTATAGACGAAGACTTCCCTAGCAAGAGATTGCTAGCTTTGCCGCAGGGTCAGTGGAGTGCCCTATTGGATCCCAGTCGAAAGGCCACCACAGAAATCCACCTTTTCACATGCATGCATATACGGTAGTTGCACCGGTTAAGTAAAGGGACTTAGATTCCCGAGCGTTGGCAAGAAATCCACAAGTTTGTCCACTTGACAAATTTTCTAGCCAACAAGATCATACTTAGCTAGAAGGGCACTTACGAGAAAATTGGGTAGCTAAGATATATAACAATAATGGTTCACCTAGAGTAGGCGACATAAGAATAAGGGTTTAGACAAGTATTTTTTAAACAAAGAAAACACTTGTTATTGTTTAGGACCCCAATGAAAATGAACATATTTCTTAAGAAGATGCATGAATGAATGAAACTTATCTATGAGTTGGGAAATAAATCTTTAGATATCTTAGATATTGCCCTGCAAACTATGTAGTTGTTTGATATTCTTAGGAGGAGGAATTTTTGTGAAAGTCGAGACCTTTAATGGGTCCACTTCGATTCCTCTTCTTAAAACAATAAAACCTAAAAAAATCCTAATAGTTCCCCAAAGATGCACTTCTTTGGGTTAAGCTTGACCTAGTAGTCTATGAGATGTTGAAATATGAGCCATAAGATTTCTAGGACGATCTTCTCTAGTTCTAGACTTGCCCAAGATGTCATCAACATAGCCTTCCATTATATCATTCAACATGTCATGGAAGATGACAATCATATCCCTTTGATAGGTTACACCTGCATTCTTGAGGCTGAAGGGCATGACTTGATTATAGAATGTCCTCCGAGGGATGTGAAAAAATTCTTATGTTGATCCTCTTATGTAATTTTAATTTGATTATATCCCAAAAATCCATTCCTACGATTGAATCGACAATCATCCTTATGACATACTTTATTAGTATCTCGAAGTCCATCTGATTCGATACTAATGGATTTCTTTTTTACAAGTACTATATTGGAAATCCATTTAGAATAATCAATAGGCCTGATGAAGCCTACTTCGATAATTTCTCAAAATCTTCCACAAAAACAAGAGGGAAACATGAGGATTCATCTTTGAAGCTTTTTCTTGAGGGATTTACTAATTAGTGCATAACTAGGTTATGTACTACTAGTCATGGATATAATCTTGACATGTCCACATAGGACCAAGAAAATATGTCTGAGAATTCCCAAAGAAACATGACAAAGGTTTTATGCTCTTATGTTGAGAGTGAAGCTCTAGTTTAACCATTATAGGTTGATCTTCTATTCCAATATTAGTGTCTATAGTCTCCTCTGCGAGTAATTTTGATTCTTCTTCCATACACGTAGGGAGGTTAAGGTATTCCTCTAAGGGCGGATATTTTCACCCTTAGGTTGGTCACTTTTTATGTCCAGTGATTTTTCTATTTGTTTATGCTGCACTTTGCCTCGAAGAGGTTTTACTAAAGGACTTGGACTTTTCTTGTAACAAGCTTTTAAGAGGATATCTTTCCCTTGTTTTTCTTTTGATTTTGGTGATCATAGAACTCAACCTCCTCCCCCAGTATGTGTATGTGTTAAGGTTGATGGAGAAGCCCTTTTTGTGGTCACCAACAGAATGTCATCACAAAGACCCATAAACTCACCAATTGCTTCATCATTCTCAAATAAATCAATTGGTACGTTGTTATGGTCCTAGTTTACAAGGGAAGGATGGAAAATATTTAATTTAGGAATGGTAGGGGATATGGTTAGGATAGCCATGTCAGAAAATAGGTTCGTGGAGGCAAGGTCTTCATAGAGACTACACTTTGGGAATCTATTTCATTTTCATAACTAGACAAACTATCTTCTCATTTAGAAGAGGTGGCTTGACCTCCAGAGGATGGGACCCATACGGTCGGATACCAATACCATATTTACAAACCTTGTGATGTGGTGTCGGAAGAGGTTTCATGCACACCTTTCTCATTCGTGCACATCAATACTCTTGATATCCCATGACATACATCATTTTGTTTGGGATAGCATACACGGTGCTTGATAATATGAATCCATCTCATCAAAAAATAAAATAAAAATTTATCTACCAAAAAAGACCACCATGGGTGAAAGTGTTGATGTTGTAGTGCTCCCTGGATCATTGATATTTTAGTAGGGCCTACCACATGTTTTGGGTTATAAGGAATAAGAAATTAGGAGCACTATTAGAGGTTATATTTTCTGCATATGGTTGCAAGTACTTTCATCTTCTAAGAAGTAAAAGGAGATACATATGTAGAAGCACCATTATCATGAGAGCACAATGTATCCATATTAACACGAGAAGCAAGAGCCTCGATTGATCATGACCAATTATTTTTATTAAAGGACAATCATATGTAGTAGGAAAATAACCTAAAATTTCTCTTGATATGGGCAAAGGTTTGGGGATCTCCAACAATGGTAATATTTTTCCCTATATGGCACAATTTAAGACATTGATGGTAAGTGGTAGGCATAGCACTGCAGGACATGAATCCATGGGTGACCGAGAAGCATATTGTAGGGTAGTTCTAAGATTGAGAAATGGAACTAGGTACCATGATAAGTAGGCCCCGCTCCCATAGGAAAAGTGATCATATCAGCTGATTGTCACTCCTCATTATCATAAGCCTTGATAGTGATGACTTTAGGCTTCAAATCAACATAGTGTCCCAATTTGTCTAATAATTTTCAAAGTACAAATATTTGGGTCAAATGTGTCATCCACAAACACCCTTTTTATATTTTTGTGATTAACAATGACTTCAATGTACAAGGGTAGGTTTTGTGTATGATCATCACTAAGAATCTCATGTTGGCTAAAAGTTATGTGTTTAGAAGGAGCAATCGTGTGACCAAGGCTTGGAAGCACGTAGGATCAATATCAGTTGAAACTCCTAACCCCTGAAGTGTTTTGCAAAGGATGTCTTTATGAACATTGGATATTTTAAGAATATCTAAGATTGAAATCTTAGCAGTGGTATTCTCAAGTTGTTCTAAAATATCATAGTAACTATCTAAGGAGTAGACAAAGGAGGTTTTGGAATAAGAAGGTGAACACTTTGCGTTGTCAGGGGCACACTCTCTTGTTTTAATCTTAATAGTATTTACATCCTCAACAAGTGGATTAACACAACTATAGACATAAAATCACACACTTTGGGTAATTATATAGTCTCGATTACATACTACTATTCATATGGTTCCTATGTGAGAAAAGTACCGATTAACCCATGTCTTTGGCCATTTTGTTGCTTTCTATTGCTACTTTTAGTCTTGCACCTTTATTGGCCCAATTTTTCTTTTCATACTTTAGTTTTACATTTTTAGACTTGAGCGCCCAACCAAGACGCCGGTCTGAGGCACCCTCTTCCCCTCACAGGTGCACCCTTGTCCTCTTTACACTTTACTCTCACTTTTTGGGTCCTTTCTAGCCGTTTGAGCATATTATATTTTTGGTATTCGGCCTTTTCAGGGTTAATTACAAAATTTAAGCAAAGGAATCATATAAATATAAATTTATGTGATCATAATAAGGGACCAAACACTAAACACTAGTTATCACCACCTAAGGTTGCATCCATCAAGGCTTTTATTGCTCCATTTGCATCCATCTAACTCCATCGCAAGGGAAAAAGGTTTGGTTATCTACATCACACTTCATAGGAGGGGATTTTATTATATTCCATGCACACATTATTTACATTCTATATCTAGCTATTTCTCACTACTCACAAAGTGCAACACACACAAGAGAACCTAGGGCACAATTCCACACACACACACAAAACTACATTGGGTCTGAGATGTAGTGCAACACTCAGTGATAAGTCCACCATTATGGTGGCTGAGGATAGTCTAACCCCTTCATATGCATCTTTATTTTTAGGGTTTTGATTCTTTGCTTGGGGTTTTACAAGTGATTATTCAATTTAGGTTTATAGTGACATCAACGAACTAGATGTGATATACACATGAAAAATAGTAAAGGCTTCACATCATCGATGAATCTGTAAAATTGGCTTCCAAACCTCCCACACAGACTAAGGCACCTAGATTTCAGAAAATCCCTTTTGAGGAACCTTTGTCAATCCATACAACTCATATATGCATTTTATCAAGCTCCGGTGCTATGGTCTCTTATTCTCATATTCAACTAGTCTCCTCCGCGACACAATACCGCAACCTCATCAAATAGCTAAGACTTTTCTAACCCTTTTTACACATTAGGGTTTCATATTTTCATATCTTAGTTGTTTGGGTATATTTATGTTATTTTAGTTACTACATTACTCATTTATTTACGATTCCATACTATTTAGATTAGGCTATTATTTTACATATTAGTTTAATAATTTTGGTGAACCCAACCTTTGAATCCACCTTCCATTTAGGGATATTATCCTACTCTTACCATGGCTCACTCTTATGGTGACTTTATTGAGGAACATATTAAAGCCCTTAATGATCATATCATTGAGCATTCCCAAGATCTAGACTTTTCTTACATAATGCTCATGAGGAAACTACAATTTGGTAAAGCTCATTACTTCTACGGCCATCCTCACTTCTATTTTACTCAACCTCATGCTACTAATATTTCACCTATTTCTACCATCCCCATTTCTGTCACTACTCTCACCAATCACTTTACACCACCTCTTATTTCCTACACACGACAGGTTTCCTCTGTTGGAACTCAAGACTTAACCTCCCTCTATCAAGACCTCCAAGCACAAATTCATCAATTACAACATGCTACTTCCCATGCATCTCCATCTTTGGAATCCACTTTATTGTTACATACTCCATTTGCACCTGCTATATCCACTTACCCGCTTCCTCCTAATTTTTCACCCCCAAGCTTCCCATTTTCAATGGGCATGGTGACCCACAAGAGCATCTCCGAGCATTCCATGTGGCTTGTCTAGATTTTGTGGATGATCATCTCCTCTTAGCTAAAATTTTCCCCCGTAGTCTCCATGATTATGTGATGCATTGGTTTTATGACCTACCTATCCATTCGGTAACATCATTCATGCATTTGGCCAATGTTTTTCTTACTCACTTTTCTATCAACATCGGCTCCAAGATCTCCTATGCCCAACTCACACAACTTAAACAGGGATCTAATGAACACCTAGAAAATTACATTTTGAGATACAAAAACAACTTAGCTAAAATTTCAAATGTGCTTGTAGAATCTGAGCTTTAGGACTTGTTCGTCCAGAGTTTCTTACCGCCTCTCTAGGAGAGTGTGCTCTTTGAGACATCTCCTTCGTTTAATCAAATTTTTTCACTCTTAAGATTTGTGAAACCAAATTCTATCCATAGACAAGCTTAAATATCAGGAACAAACATCATCATCCACTTGCTTTCAAAATAAGTCAACATTTAAACCATCCACCGCTAAACCAACTGACACAAAAATCATTGTCAACGGTAGCTACTACTAAAAAGATTCGATCCACAATCACACGAGCATACATTCACTAAATTCCCTATGGCCCCACATCTCATATTACAACAAATTCTTGAGATAAATCTTATTACACTTCCTCCACCACTCGAATTAGACCCATCATGACCAAAAGGAAGAAATTACAATGAGAAATTTTGATGTGACTATCACCAATGTGTGGGACACTCTACAAATAGGTGTCTCAAGCTCGAACCATCATCCAAGATCTTATCGATAACAACAAGCTTGAGTTTCAAAGCCTACAAAATCTACACAGTCAATGAAAATCATAAGCTCAAACTATTTAATAACCCGCTTCCACAACATGACAAGAAATCAATTTGAATCTCAACTAATCACACAATGCCTCATCTTGCATAAGGAGCTCTTGATTTTCTAGTTGCGTATATTGACACTTCTCCACCGATCATTTCTTTCTCTAATCATGATTATCATGTGTCTTTCACTTCTAATCACTTACATATTCATGCCTCTATCGGATCGGTCTCCATCAATAATACCAAGGTTGACCCATCCTGGCCCATCAACGCATGTTCTATTCTAATTCTCATTGCTATTAGCTATCCACTATTATAAATTTCATATATGATGAACAATTCATATGGTGTCGTCAAACTTCACGTTATGGTAGGACCTATTACTATGTTTGTACCTTTCCTTGTTGGACAAGCAATCGACATTTGTGACATGATTTTAGGCCTCAATTGGATTCACATGTCTAAGTCTATCATCTCCATGAATAATTTGCATCTAAAATTAATTCATAACAATCAAGTCATTTCTATCGATGGTATGCCTCCTTCTACTCCATGGTCACACCCTCCTCTCGCAATAGCTAATACATCATATGCTTTATCTAGTGCACCTCGACCCATAACACATAAAGCATAATCTACTCCTAGCTCACCTACGCATACACATTTCATGCGGCCTCATCTCTCTATCATTCCAACACATCAAAGCATAGGCCCATTCCTAAGATAATTACATCATCTCACTTTGTAAATATTCACCTTGTTTTATTCCACACAAGTGTCCATCACCTTCGCGCTATGCTTCATGTAGGTCCCCATCACCTACACATTTTGTTACACCACAATTCTCATCATATACTCATCCATCGCATACACATAGACTTCACTCACCTGTGCGGTGAAAATCTACTATACCACCACTACTAGAGCATCATCATACACTTTCATTGCCACCAACATCGGATGAGGGACTTTTTCCTTTACTTTCATTAGATAATTCATTCAATCATATGGAATTGGAGGTCATTATAATTATCTCTTTACTGCTCCCCTACTTGCACATTTTTTATCCTAGCATATGCATATTCATCTACACTTTAGCATCGACCATCACCTGATGACACACTCTCGTGCTTGGTTCACACTTGACTGTTGAGGGCATCCTATACACATGAGCCTCACACACTACACGGTAAACACTATGCAACTGCAGAGCCTCACACATCATACATCTTTGATTATACATCATCTTACATCTTACATCCTACATTTATTAAGCGTCATTATGATTAACTAAAATGTGAATATATGGACTAGTTAATCTAAGCTATTAACAATTTGTAAATAAATTACATAGACATTGCAAATCAATGAAAAAATGAACTAAACAACTATGAAAAAGGAAATGTTAACCCTAATATAAAAGAAATAAGAGGAAAGGAATCAGTTGAATAGAAGATGCTTGCAGGATTGTGTTACGAGAGGTGACTGGAGAAACTAAAAGTAGGAATAAATGTGTGGAGCCACGAAAGGATGGATCTATGTTTATTCTATGGAATGGAGCACTTGGAGAGAGGACCGAGGTGCCACAGTGCTATGGTCTACAAAATGGGCACTGATCGTGTAAAAACTCATGGAATCGATCTTTATAGGTTTAGCAGATGGTATAAAACCCTCATTGTGTGTCACATCGAATACACATTACATTGTACCAAATGTCGTTGATAATCCAAGTTGATAGAAAGACCTGCAAGAAACCACAAGAGAAATATCAAAACCCTAAAAAAATAATGCAAATGAATGTGTCAAATGACCTCGGTTACCACAATAATGGCTTACTAATCGAAGCACTTTGCACTACATTTTGGACCCAAATGTAGTTCTAGTGAGTGTGTGCATAATGTGCCCTAGGTGCTCTTGTGCCATTCACACTTTGTGAAGTAGTGAGTAATAACTAGATGTAGAAAATGTAATAGAATGTGTGCATGGAATATAATAGAATCCTCCCCTATGTTGTGTGTGATGCGGATGGCATATGCTTGTGCCTCATGAATGGAGCTATGTGGATGCAAGTGATCTCTAATGTAATAGATGGATGAAAATCTAGATGGATGATAGTAGTGACTAGTGTTTGGTACCTCATTATGGTCTCATAGATCTATATTTATAGGGTTCTCTTGATCTAATTTTGTAATTAACCACAAAATGGTAGACAACCAAAAAAATAAAGACCTCAAATGCTTAGAAAGAGCCCAAAAATTAGTGGGAAAGTTAAAAAATGATCGAGGTGCCTTTGGTGGGACTAAGGTACCCATGGGTGCCAGTACTAGCTTGGGTGCCCAGTCAAGGTTCATCTCATGAAAGTGATAAAATAGACTTGGAATATGTGTGGTATACGTCAAGAATGATGAAATAAAATAAATCAAGATGGCCAAAAGACGGGGGTTAATTATTACTCTCTTCACTCAAAAAAACCTCTAAATAGTAGTATGAGACTCGAGACTAAATAATGCCTAAAGTGTGTGATTTTGTGTCTACATTTGCCCCACTTTATGTTAGTGAGCGGAAATCTACGTAACATAAAATAGATAGAGATGCGTATCGGATGCTGATGTAAAGTGACAAAGAAGGTGTGTCGAAGGACTAGAAAAAGCGTGGAGTGATAAAAAGATGATGGAGCATGGAAACTAAAAATGAAAAATGTGCTAAAAAAGTGATGAGAGTGAACCTAGGGCAGAAACGCGTGTGTAACTGTTGATGTATATAGTGTACCTAAATGGTTAGTATGTGAAGTGTGCAACCACAAAGTGTTATTGTTGACGCCATTAATGTTGTTGTTGCCCACATTTAACTACTTGTTTCTCATACGGCCGGACTTGAAATGAGAAAATGATCAAGTAGTCAAATATGTATGTATGAGTAAAAACGCTATGTAAAAGACACATGTGTATGTATGTAAATGTAAAATACGCAAATGAAAAATGTAAATGGAACATTTGCACTTGATCCATGTTGAGAAAAGAGTGTAGAAAGATATCATGTATTCTTTGGGGGTTTTGGGTGATTTGATGCCATAGCAAAGAAGTGTAGGGATAAATTCCTTTGTATCATCCAACCCATAAGCGCTTCCTGACATGTGTGAAGAGATCTTTGTACATCTTGGTTTTTTGGGCAATCTGATGCCACTCACCGAAGTAGTGTAGGAGGCACACCCATTATAACATTCAAGCCTATAATTGATTCCCAGAATGCTAAGGACACCATGTCCTGTAAAATTCATTATGTATGGAGTTCGTAGAATAGTTTGAACTCACTCATTGTATGTAACCCATAATGCCAAGGGCGGAAAGTGCATTGAACTAAACCGGTGTAAACATGTTGTGTAGAATGTAAAACCCCAAATGATGCCCCCTCTTTAGGGTGCATAAGACATCATTGATAGGAGAATGCGGCCCCAAAATAAGACCATTTGCATGTATTATGTGCCCCCTGCAGGGGGAAGGGAATGCACTTAGTATAAACCAAGACACACACAAATAAAGAGGCTAGCCAAAGACAAGTGTTAGTATGAAAAAGCATGTACATGTAAGAAAATGGGTAATATACATAAACAATGTGTAAGTTAACAAGAAAAGTAAGCCACACAAAGCGGGTCATAAACATGGGACATCACTCATGATGTCGCAAGACATGCAAGGCCATCATGGCCGTAAACAAAAAACAAGTGTGCACACCAACATAGGGCAAAGCCCACGTACAAGAAGCAAACAATGGTAGACAAGTACAGAAAACAAAGAAGTAGTCATGGTAACATGTAATCCACGGAAAATAAGTGTAGACACTGAATTCCACTTTTGCAATCTTATTACCAAAACACACACAAATCACTTTCATTTTTCCCAATCTATTATAATTAGTGGTTTTCACTAATTAACTAATGTTCATTACCAAGTTAATCAATTAACACCACGTTGTTGATTGCGTAACCCCTTTGCATTAGGATGCCACTTCTGATGAATCGTAAGTCAAAATCCTCTTCAAAACATATAATTAGTGATTATACACTAATTAATCTTATTTTGCCCTTGATTTGGTCAATATGCCCTAGTATTGACTCAAACCCCTCTTCAACCACTCAAAATCACCCCATTCACCTCCACAATGTCTCAACAAGCTTCAAAAGCTTATCCGACCTCCTAGTTGACCCTAAGTGGTTGACTAAGGCTCCCACATCTTAATCACTTGATAATTCACTAATTGTGATTAACAAGGCCTAATCATGATTAAAAATTCTAATCTAATTTGGGGCTTTT
This sequence comes from Taxus wallichiana var. yunnanensis, assembly GCA_018340775.1. Classification (NCBI taxonomy): domain Eukaryota; kingdom Viridiplantae; phylum Streptophyta; class Pinopsida; order Cupressales; family Taxaceae; genus Taxus; species Taxus wallichiana. The sequence continues at coordinate 535,034,073 of CM031239.1, forward strand.
AGTTCCACATGCACCAAAATATAAGTTTTTCCCAAAAGGAAAACTATAAAAAGAGTGCACCTCATTCCTTTATATTTTACACCATGCTTTGATTTTCATCTCATATAATACATATGATTTCTAAGCCAAGTCCAATCCTTGCTTAAAACCTTCAACAAGGTTAGTAGATGAATATCTAAAGTGACTTAACAAGTCATTTAGAGAGGTTATTTCACCATTGTTTGAGTAGCAAACATAACCATTTGATTGCCTCTTAGGTCTATTTAGGCCCATGCTAGGTAATAATCATATTAGTATGCATGTCTAGTTAGATTTTGTATTGTTTTCATACTAGTTAAGCATTCTTTTAAGCTTCTATCTTAATGTTACATTCCTAGACTTAGAACCTTGGCTAGATGGATGGAAATGGTGTTAGCTTTCCTTGTTTATTCATGCAATTTTCTTTGTAAAGTTTAGGGTGCTTTCATTTGGCACGCCCGATGGGAGCATAACCCATTTACATTCATTTTTAAAGCTTTTTGACTTAGTTTCAAAGTTTTTCATTTCAATTTTTAGATTAGTTTCAAGTTTCCTAGATTAATTTCAAGTTTTCTAGTTAACTTTCAAGCTTTCTAGATTACTTTCAAGATTTTGTAGATTAGTTTCTCAAGTTTTTAAGATTAATTTCAAGTTTTTAGAGTAATTTTCAAAGTTTTGTAGATCAATTTCCATTTTGATAGTTGTTTCAACTAGATTAGTGGTAGAAGTTGTGTTTTCATGTTCTTTATAGGATATAAGGAGGTGAAGCCCTATCAAAATTCCCAAGAAATACCAAAGATTGGACCTTTTTCAAGAAATTTGCTCCAAAACTCATATTTTTGACCACCTACAGGAAAAAAGCACATGTGCATGATTTGTGAGTGCATGTGCATCTAGAGGCACATGTGCATGATTGTGTATGCTTGTGCATGACTATGAGCACCCTTGCATACACTGAATTTTTGGTTATGAGTGAAAAAAGTCCCTTGTGCATGACTGAGAGCACTTTGCCTCACTCAGGAGTGTCCATGCATCATTGATTGTGTGAAAAATGACAGAGGGGTTCCCGTGCATGACTGTGAGCACTTGTGTATGATATGAGCACTTGTGCACTAAGAGGGGTGCCTATGCATCAAGGTAAATTTTTTCAAATTCTAGAATTTCAATTTTATGATTCTGTCAATTTTTAAGGGTTTTTAGATGTTGTTTTTGTCAATTTATTGATTTTAGAGCAATATTCCTAACAAAATTGGCTTAGGGTTTGATAGATGATATGTTTTCATTTTTTGAGTTTGGAATAGGGTTGTGTATGCTCTTCTCTTGCACCTAGTGTGATCTTGAGAATCAAAAACACCCCTAAACCACTTTTTGCTTCTTGGGAGTAAGTAGGAACAATCATCCTTCATTTTTTGCTTAAGGGAACAAACTTTCATGTTTTGACATATACTTGATCTTTTAGTTTAAGATCTTTTTCATTTGATAAAGAATCAAGGATAAAATTTGTGTATGCTCTTCCCTTGCACCTAGTGTGATCTTGGGAACCAAAAGTAATTTTAGTCTTTCATTAAGAAGCACTTGGATTAATTAGGAATAAACCTTACTTTACAAATTTTTATAGTAGTTAGTTTATTTACAAGCTTTTCATTTCTATTTAGTTGGATTATTTGTTGTGTATGCTCTTCTCTTGCACCTAGTGTGATCTTGAGAAACAAAAACAACACTTAATCCTCTTTCTATGATATTGTGAACCTTTTTGAACTACTAATCATTTGTTTGAAGGACCTAAAATGCTTGTCAAAGAAAGAAAGGCTCTCTTCAAAAAAAATTCTAACATTCATGTGTGTTGTAGGTTGTCATTGGTGGTCTAAACCAAATTACTTAATCCAAAAGATAAAAAATACACCAACACACCATTCAAAACACCGTATTGTAGGTTTCGGTTAAGAGCTACGGCTCATCCGCTTAACTAGGACATAACCCCTTTGGCATAAGCCTTAAGCTACAACAATGGGGGTGGTCCTAGGAACCCTAAAGTAGTTCATGCAAGAGGGAACCTTGTGAATGAAATAGGAAAGTGCTCCACACTACCGACTTGACTAGTATGCCTTGGTGAGATTAGAGTCAAAGATATCTATATGTGACCCCAGTGAAAGTATAACTGAACGCACTTCGGTGCTCATTATACTTTGAAGGGGGTAAAGTAAATCCGAGATATTCTAAATTAGTCAATTTGAATTTTTTGGTAAATCGAGTTTGTCATAGATATCTTGTGACACTTAGAGAGAGAACCACCTAGGAAGCTTGCTACTTGGAGCCATTGTTTGTGTCTTAGTTAGTATACTGAGAGCTCTCACAAAGTGAAAAATTGTTAGATTCAAACTCTTAATCTTTGAACAAGGTAAAGAATCTCTTAAAGTTGAAACCATGTGATTTTCATCATGAAATCTTCTTAGTGTCATTTTGTCCTAGTTTTTCACTTGTCTTAAGACAAGGTGAAACTCTGCCAAAATAACACCAAGTTTATTTCAAAACCACTTGGTCTACACCCTTGTTTTCTTGTTGCCCATTTTTGGACAAAAGGAAACAACATATATGGATACAACTAGATATCACGTGTCCACCACTTTTGTATTCTACTTGTGCGACTAGGTTGCAATGTCAAAGCGCAAGTGTTGAAAGTGTGCATGGTACGTACTCACGATCTAGTAGGCCCCCTTGTCTCAAAGACCCATATTTGAGACTTATTATCATCATAGTTAGGTGGTATTATCATTGTCTTCTTTTGAGTTTTTACTTTTCCCGCATTATAGCCATATAATTGAGATATTTACGTTTTGTTTCCATTGTGAAACTAGGCCTAAATCTCTCTATTGTAGTATTACTGGCTTGCACGCATAACAATTTCTTGTTATACTTAGACATAATTTTTACACCCTAGCTTTGTCTTGAGTTTTGTGAGTGTTGAGGATACATTGCTAGCATCACGATAACATCATTTTGACACTAAAAATATTTCTTTCCCGAAAGCTTGGTTCACGTGTCAAAATAGTGTCATTACACTGCTCACATTGCTATCATCCATTTTACAAGACTTAGAATTTGTTAGTGTCTATAAATTGGTTTTTAGTATATCTTTTTAGAAGGTCGCATCAACATTCTCTTATCATTTAGGTCTTTTTATTGCAAACTTAACCTAACTGATAATATTTTGTTATCATTATTTGGTGTCAAGACCTATCTAGATAAATCTTAGGGAGTAAACTATTTGTTGTGGCTGAAGTTGAGTATTTTACATCATTATATTATTCAAGATAATCTTGTGTCATATATTACCTTGCTAGGGTAGCTTATTCTTTATTCTTTAGCTATTAGGGTCACATTGACTTAGTAGAATATTCCTAGCGTCGTTGCGTTACCAAAATTTGACTAAGGGCCCTTTTTTATAAACCTTAGTGGGATTCTTTCACGTTATACCTCCTATTTTGAGTATGCCTACTACGAGAATGGGATCCCAAAGATTAGGCCCTGATATATTTGGAGGTGAAAACCCTCTTTTAGAGGATAATCTCATGGTTGACCATAGTGGTGGAGAGGAAGATTCTCCTCGTATGAATATAGAGTGTCCTCCCACCAATTTTGATAATTACATTTTCCAAAACAAACATGAATTCCTCATGCGTGTTATGGAATTAGGAGATAATTTACCTTCCACATTGGACCCTTCTCTCATTGTTGTAATGGTTTGAGGAGAAGAAGAAGTAGACCGAACTCATCGTATTGTTAATGAAATTTTAAACCCAAGTCACACCTCTACTTCAGGATGACCGAATAATGAGGAAGTACCTTTCAAAAATGACGGAGACTATTATTTACCTCCTCTTAAAATTCATTGTGGAGACCATGAAGCACATGCTCACCACGAAACCTCCTCATGATGAAAATCATAAAGAAATACCAACCGAGAGGTAACCTTAGAGGAACAAGTTCAATCTCTCACTCGCTAATTGACAAGTTTGGTTTCGCATATACAAAAGGAACAACCAAAAGTTTTGAAACAAGCCATACCAAAGGCAAAACCTAAGGCTTCATTTCACGAGTTCCCAATAAAAACTCCTCACGGAGGCACAAAGATATCCTTATGAAGATATTCTCACAACAAATAGGGGTGGGAATACACCTAGATTTAATCCTATGTATAGACCTACACCACCCACATAAGATCCACTCTTCAATCAAGAGTGGTCCACTATGAAGACTTACCCTTCTAGCATTGTAAGAAGGTAAAACTAGTAACAATAAGAAATACTAGTTCAATGAGTTATGTCCCTACCCATTTGACAAAGCCATGTTATAGGTACCTTTCCCAAGACACTTTGATTTTCCAAAATTTGACAAGTATAAGGGAAAAGGTGACCCTTGTGACCATATTAAATATTTTTATATGGCATGTCAAGAGGTGGCATTCAGCGACAATTATCTTATGTGCCTCTTTCCATAAAGTTTAGGAGAAATGATGCTAGAATGGTTTGTACACATCCCTAAGGGATCCATATCAACATGGCCAGAACTAGCAGAAAGTTTCATATGACACTTCTCTTTTAATATAGAAAATGATGTCACCATGTTAGATCTCTGCAATGCCAAGCAAGAAATAACGAAAACTTTGTTACATTTTTACAACGATGGAGAGGATTAGCTAGCCACTTTCCTTTCTCCATACCTAAAAAGTAGTTAATCAATATATTTTTTCCCAACCTCCATCAAACATTACGTTCCACTTGCAAATGCATTGTGGAAACACATTTGAAGAGGTCATTGAAAAAGGGAGTCAAATTGAAAAAACATTATTAGTTAGGGGACTCTAAAACATTTTAATGCGATCATAACGATTCCAAAAGTACACTCCTTTGAAGCTTGCAAAATAACACTCCTTTGAAGCTTGCAAAGGGAGCTCCACCTATAGAGTATAAGTGTCTTACTTTCACTCTTTATCTGACTCAATATCATCAATACTAAAACAACCATAGGTGGTTAATATGGTTAGATATCCTGAAACTATGCCTTATGAGGATGACACAACTAAACCATCATGGTTTAGAGATAATGAATATTGTCAATTCCACCGCATTAAAGGTCACAAAACAAATAAGTGTTTAAAGTTGTAGCACTACATCCAAGACTTAATCGAAAGTGGCAATGTGGATATGGATTCATCCACTCCTAAAAATCCCCCAATACAAAGAATTTTCCTAAACATAATCAAGACAAGAATGCTAATTATGTTTCTAATGAGGACAATTATTTTGATGCTCTCATTGGTTGTGTAGATACACTTGTTGAACATGTCAACATAATAACCCACGTGATATCCCCTGGACTATCTATGTTTAGACATGCACCAACAAAGACTAATTATCATGTTGTTCCACATACTTATGATAGTAAGGAACTTGGGTTTAAGCATTCCCATCAAAGGATGCCTATCACAACTAGACCTCATGTTTGATTCTTCACACTAAATAACTTGTTCACTTACCTCTTCCCCCATATTCAACTCATGGTAAGTGGTATGATTATGATTCTTCGATTCTTCTGAAGATTCCAATCCCAATGATTCTAAGTCTTCTGATTCTTCTAAATATTCCAATCCAAATTATTCCTCTAATATGACTCCTAAGTCACGGTCCTCCCTATCTTCACAAGACCCAATTTCTCAATTGCCTCATTCACCCCCCTTCCTTCCGTCAAAGATCTCTCTGACTCAAAGTCCTTCTAATCAATCATCCAAGTCGAATCCCATGTCGCATTCATCTAATCAACCTCTTGTGGTAGAACAACTACCCACACTGATTGATTCATTTCAAAATGAAGAAGTAATTAGAGAATTTATGAGGGTACATGAATACATTCCTCTAGAAGTTTCATGAGCAAGAAACCTCTTTAGACCTCGATACGTTCACATATTGGGAGGAAGAGATTGATTCCTTTTGTTAGAAAATAGAGGAAGACCCTAAGATCATCGAACATGATCCTCCTCTTATTCTTCCATCTTCACATTCTTCATTGGGTGATGAAATGCTTAGGTCTAACATTGATCCATGACCTATCTTCTCATTACCTAATCATTCTTTATCTATCAAGATTCCTCCATCGTAATCTTACCTTGGGTCACCACCTAGTAGCCCATCATCTTTTTCTATATGTGGACCACCTCCAAGTAGCCCCACATCATTTATATGTGGCTCACCTCTTGGCAACCCATCTTTGTCTATATTGGGGGCATGTCCTAGAAGTCCCTCATCTCGATTCTTGGGCCACATCCTAGTAGCCCATCTTATTCTATATATTGGACACCTCTTGTAAGTCCCTCATCTTCTATCTATGGGACGCCACCAAGTAGTCCTTCATTTTCAATCTTAGGGCCACATCCTTGTAGTCCTTTATCTTCATTCTATAGGACACCTCTTGTAGTCCTTTATCCCATGCTATAGGACACCTCTAGCCCATCCTTTGATTCTTGGTGTATCCTTTGTGTCCATCATATTGTTTTTATATCAATGATTGTAGCAAACCCACCTTTATTTCTCACATCAATTCTATTCATCCACTTTCTTCTCCCACTTCTCGGGATCAAGACAAGTCACGTGGTAGCTCATAGGAAACCAAAATGGTTCCTTCATCAGGCTTAGATCAATAATTCCAAGAGCTCCAAATCTCACAATAATTTAAACAATCTTAAAGTTCGAGAATCAAACACACTTCAAAAATGCACATCTAGATAAGGA